>JAHBCN010020828.1:0-14791 GCA_019359885.1 Listronotus oregonensis | reverse complement strand
TTAATTTAGCTGTTCGACTGGAAACGTCCCGCTTTGCCTTTGTTTGGCTATGGGTTTGCCGGTGGCTCCAGAGCTCTCGTTCATTTGCTTGGGGCATCCCCAAAAAATTTTTTTTTTTCGGATTTTACAAAAAATTTTTCGGCAGGTTTTGAAAGAGCTGCTTTGTTGAAATAAGGGAAAAAAATAATTAACTTTCGGTCAAATTACACCTGAACGGCTCAAATATGAGACAACATCTCTACAATAGGTTTGGGTATTGTTGCAAAAATGGTGGATTATTCAAACCCTTATTAAAATAAGTTTTAGTTCTTTGAGTTATTTTTATTTTCTGTTTTAAAATTTCGTTGTTTTATTATTGGAATTTTTTTTATTTTTTTTTAAGATTTTTTTTTAAGCCAATGTGAAAAAAGGCAAAAAATCTTTTTAAATTTTTGTGAAAATTTTTTTTCAACAAATTATCGTTTAAAAATTTTTTTTGTTGATTCAACTCACCCATCCGATCTCGTTTTAATACTGTCGAAAATGTCCAAAACTATTTGATTTTGTATAAATCGAACCAAACGCGGGTGGGTACAGTCGAACAGTTAAATTAATTCTAGTTCATCGCGACATTTATTAAACGTCACTGGTAGATTGGATTTTCAGATCAAAAATTAACATTGAATTCCCTATTATGGCGATTAATTTTCCAATACTGTTATATATATATATATATATATATATATATATATATATATATATATATATATATATATATATATATATATATTGCTGTTTTTAAAATGTTGCGTGTTTAGGATTTTTTTTATATAAAAAAATCTATTCATCCTCTACTATTAACACCTATGTCAAAATAATATAAGCCGCATGTCCAGCACATTGCACTACGCTGTAATATAGTCTTAGCTGTATATTCAGGCCTACTGAAGCGTATTTGAATAAATGATCTTTTGACGTTATTTTAAAAGCCAATATCACATTGTGACACCTGGTGAAAAACAAAATTTCAAATCAAATCTGATAGGCCAAAAAACATATAGAATTATATTAAAAAAACTTTAGTTACTTCCGGTTAAACAGGAAGTCGCAAAAATAAATTAATAAATCCTAAACCTTTCCAATTTTAGAGTAATATCTTTGTAAATAAAAAAGTAATCAGCTGTTACATATTTGTAGAGTCACTCTGTATATCGACCTCTAGGTAAAAAGTAATTTAACAATATTTACGTACCAACGCAAGAACAGCATTCATTATAGAGATATCCTAAGCAATTGAGACAGTCCTTACAGCAGCTACAATTGTCAAAATTAAAATCACAGTTGCAGGACTTCGTTAGGAGACATTTGCTGACGACACTGCCACATACTGCTTCATTGCAAGAGAGAGATACGGGTAAGTAGCTTAGTAGGAACAGGGTTTGAACTAGCAGAAGGATCCACCGAATCATTTTGGAACCTGCAAAAAGAAGGAATTAGTTTTCAAATCTAAGTATATCCAAACGACCGCACATTATGCAGTTTTATAGAAAGACAAATAAATGTTATAAAAATTTATTATGTTTAATTTAATTCTTTCCAAAGACCCTACCTGTGGAAGTCATAATAAAACTACTTTACCGGCTTTACCGAAAGTGCTGGGAAAATTGACTTTTTTAATAACGTTACTTCAAAAATTTTTTGCAACACCCTGTATATTTTTAAAATTTGGATTTCGGCTCATTTCTAATATAAAATCTATATTATATCATATACCTATCTTTGTTAGTTTTTGAGAAAATTGTTTGCCCCCATAACTGCATAATGTGCAATCGTTTAAGCATTTCAATCGCCCTTTTCTCAAAAACTAACAAAAATAGATATAGGATATAATAGAGATTTTATATCGGGAATGACTTGTAGAATCCAGATTTCAAAAGGGTGTTGCATTAACATTTTTGAAGTAACATTATTAAAAAAGTCAATTTTCGCAGCACTTCCGGTAAAGCCGGAAGTAGCTTTATTATGACCCTCACAGATAGAGTCTTCAGGAAGAATTAAATTAAACATAATAAATTTTCATAACATTTATTTGTTTTCCCATAAAACTGCATAATGTGCGGTAGTTTGGACATCTTTAATCCCCATTTTCTCAAAAACAAGCAGAGATAGGTATAGGCAAAGACAATTATAGTTTTCACTATAGACGCACAAAACAATGCTAAATATTTGGTAATAGGTTTGGACGCTCTCTTACTGGAGCGAGCTTCCATCAGGAGAAAATACGTTTACACGCTGCTATATAAGCAAACACTATTGCAGCGTGTAAATGTATTTTCTCCCGATACGCTCGCTCCAGCATGTCAAACTATACAAATTGATTATTTTAGTCATATGAAACTACAATTGTCTTTGGTATAGGATATAATAAAGATTTTATATCAGAAATGATCCGTAGAATCCAAATTCCGAAAAATATACAGGGTGTTCTATTGAAAAAATCAAAATTGATGTCATTTTCGGTTAAACCGGATGTGATAGACACATGCTATAAGTTCCTGAATCGGCATCTTATGATATAATAAATATATCATCTCAAAATTTGAAAGCCATATGTTTTCATTCAAGAAAGTAAAGGGCTGGGTAGTGATTTCGTTGTCACCCGGTGAAAAATATATATATATATATATATATATATATATATATATATATATATATATATATATATATATATATATATATATATAAGTGTTAATCTTATATGGGTGATTTTAAAAAATAGTTCAAATAAAGCTATGTCCTAAACCCCTGAATTTTTGAGCCACAGAGTGTTAAAGTCTTAAAAAAAAAATCGTTTCTTCATCGTAACTTTAATAACTTCCTAGATATATTTATTAAATTTAGCACAGACCCTCTGAGTATCAATAGCCATTTTTTGATGTAGGAGATTTTTTTAATGTTTAACCAGTGGCGTCCGTACAGGAACGTAGACTAAATATTTTTGAAAAATATTATGTACGCCACGGCTTTTCGTTAAAATAAAAACTATTTTTATAATCCCCATTCATTTTAGGGCAAATTTGATTTCTTTACTTTTTTTCGTCCGACATGCAATTTTCGCGAAAAAAAAATCAAAACAGTTTTATGCATGGTCAATTTATTAGTAAAAAAAAAATATTATTTCATAAACATATAAACATTATTTTACCATTACATTATAAGAACTTTAATTCTGGAAGTCTAGCGGTACTTTAATATGAAATAGTTTTTTAAAATTTATAAATTTAATTTAATATATAATTATGAAATTATAACCTAACCATTTTTCTATTTTGCTTACTGCTGTACATTGACTTATTGGAGGTAAATTTGGATACTTCTCTCTAAATAATCAAACTACTTTCAGTTAGGTTCTAGGTCTATCTCCGAATCCTCACATCAATAATATTTTAATACGATGAGCTTCGTTTAAATGCAGCATTTTGTAGACTTTTTGAAACACCTTAATGTCATTAAGATTTAACTGCTACAAGCAAGTCAGTGAACGAGATTGTCAACACCCATTAGACAAGCTTAATTATACCTTTTTCAATTTTAATGAAAATTTAATTTTTCTCATGTAAAAATAGTTCGAAATTAAAAAGTGAAACTTGGCAGTAATATGCATTTTTAGGTGCAGTTTAAGAAAATCAAATAAAAAAATAGGTTGCTATTTTAAAAAAAATAAAGTTAACCACCAAAACTACTTTTTGATAATCCTGTATACTCACACTATGACTTAAAAAATGGGAAAGGAAAATATTTTAATTGACATATCCGAGGAGGTTCTTCGCAAAGCAGGCTTAAGGTTAAGCCAGCCGAACCACATCAGTATCTCCGAATAACAAAACCCTTCCAAAACAAAATGCATGCCATATTTTTAGGCTTTGCAATCACCGTATTTTGATGTTTTTTGCTTTTGGTTTTTTCAAGAAAATCATAGTTGGCCATCGCACACCCCAAATATTTGAAAAAAAAAATACTTTTTTTGTGTTTTAAGTCCCCGTCATTTTAGGCACGCTAATAAACCCAGTTTCATTATTGTTAATCGCCTAATTTAGCAAATGTTAATATTTTCGCTAAGAAAGAAAAGTTTTGTCATTCAGTAAGAGCTATTAGCTATTGGAAGTGGAGACCAAGAGCTGACAAGAGAAGCAGGGAATGACCTCCCACGCGATGGACGGACGATATCAAAAGAATAACCACAAACTGGATGCAAAGCGCTCAAAATAGAGGTCGGTGGGCAGAAATGGGGGAGGCCTATATCCAGCAGAGGATGCAAAAGGGCTGATTGATGATGATGATGATGATGATTAGCTATTAGGTCATATGTATAGCTACCGCTGTTCAAAGTTGACAAGTCAAAGTATTTTTTTGCAATTAAAAATTTGGATTAAAAAAAAAAAGAAATAAAAACCTTATTTTTGGAAGATGAAAACCGAAAAAAACCGATTGTTAAAAGTATATAAGGACTCTTCACCTCCACCTAGAACAGTAGGAAGATTGGGTGCATTTTGAAAAAGATTTACGCAAAGAACCTCCGTAAGGTGCATCAACACCAGAAAACGTAGCAAAAATACAAGATATGGTTTTGGAAGACTATAGATTTACCGACAGAGATTTAGTGGATACCTTAGGAATTTTCGTTACGCAAAATTGGCATTATCATTAGCAGTACATTGGCCCAATTTTTATGTTTCTAAATGTGCGCACAATTGTATCGCATTTGCTAACAATAAAATGAAAACACATTCGAATGCCACTTTTTTGGGGTCATTTAAATTTTTGCTTCGGTTCATCACAATAGATGAGAGTTGGTTCCAACACCATGAACCTGCTACAAAACAAGAGACCAAGCAAGACACTAAGGAGTATAAACCCAGTGCTTCGAATCCGAAGCAATTTATAGTCCAGAAATTGGTCAGTAAGCAGTATCGGTTTCTCAGGATACAAAAGGAAGCCATCAAATAAAAAGGGTTTGCAGTCTGGGAAGGATATTTCAAAAGTCTTTCAGATTCTCATTATAAGAATGGAATTAAATAATTAAAATATCACTGGAACACGAGTATGGAAGTTTGTGGAAAAGATATTGAATAATAAGATGTATTTTCGCGTGTATTTCAAACTACAGACTTGTGTTTTTCTTTATCGAATGACAAAACTTAATAAACAGCCAGTAACAAAATCCAGACAAAAACACCAATAATGATCCTGGAATTAAAAAATACGCAGTAACATACTTTTTAACACACACCACTGTTTTAAGAAACAAAAAACAAATAAACATTTTTACGGATGTCGAACTATTTTTATACCAGTTTGGCATAAAGTAGCGAAAACAGAAATCCATTAATTGAAGTGTCTGAAATTAAGTTTTCGTGACGTTATTGTAAACATTTGTGGAAAAAAAAACTGAACAAAATTTGTTATAAAAAATTAAAAATTTTCAAACCCTTTAAAAAAAGCAACAGTAAAAAGTGATTACATTATACAAGATGGAGCAAGAATTTGATGACGACTTTGAAAGTCGGTAGAATTAATTTTTTTATCAAAAAAACAAACATGTCGGAAAAAGATTTACTTTTGAGATACAAGACGTTTTATTTTGGGCTGTTAAGATGGTATTTTTTAAATGTGTTTAAAACCCTCAAAGTAACATTTAAGAAACATTTTACACCCTAAAAAAGTTTGGGTAATAACTAAGGTGTATTTTTTTATTTTTGACGAGAATTCATTAGCAACGGCTATATTAGATTAGTTTTTTACAGAAATAATAAGGTAGTCTTGTTTTATCTCGATGGGATACTCCGTTTTCAGATAAAATGCCATCAGTTTGTGGCGGATTCATTTATTTAAAAGTCCCGGGTAGGTGCACGGGACCCGGATTGAAGCTGTCCCATTGTATAAAGATTTCTTTGGCGTGTACCCAACTAGGACTTTTTAATAAAATACTAAAAGTAGTATATTTTATTTAAAACGTTTAATAATAGCATTTTGCATTAAAAGAGACGGTTCTCATTTCAGACAATTTCCGTTGTGGTTTATGGTACATATTCAATTGTTTAATGCTCTAAATAAAAATATATTATACAACTAATACTATAGAGCAACGGTGCATCTCATCGAGATAAAACAAATGATCTTTTTATACGTGGTAATTAGAAAAACTGGTAAGCACAATCGGGTATAAAAATTTCATATTTTTAATAAATTACTAATTAATGGTTAGTCCTAAAATGAATTTCTGGATTTTTCTTAATACATTTTTTTGTTGTTTTTGTGTTATATTATATATCAGTATATGAAAATGTCTTTAATTTTTGTTTTTACTTCTCGGAAAACAAAGATTTAAAGCCGTCTTATATTCTTTTTAATTAAGTAAAATGACAATTAAACTGGCATTATAACAATAATTATTAATGCAATTTTTTAAATTATATTATTTTTTTATTAAAAATGGCTTTAGACGTAGGGATATTGACCCATTTATACCAAAGTTAAACGCTGTAAGATAACTTTTTGAAGAGACCAATCTGACAAACCCTCGTGCCAATTTCCAAAAATTGAATTATTCAATTAAATGTAATTGCAAAATTACCAAGTTTTTGGTTCAGGTAAAACCAAACAGACACCAGCCACCAGCAAACAATTTGTTATAAGGCTGTATCAAATCTGACGTACAGCCCAATATAAGGATTTTTTTTCGTTTCATCAATCTCACAACCATTACATTCAAGGTAAAAGACACATTAACATTATTTTTTTTATCAAACCTTTTATTCAATGTACCAATTAAGTTTAACTAATAACAATTATTACTATCGATCATTAAAAAAATAATTTTATCATACTAGAATTTAATTAAACCAATAGCAGTATCTGAAGTATTTTCAATTTATTTTCCCATCAAGCCTATCTAGTCCATTTTAACCATTTAAACGTATTTTCAGTAAATTCGAGTCCAAAACCATCGCAATAAATAATTGTAAATGTTTAACTCAGAAGATCGAAAAAAGATCCGAAAAAGAGAGAACTAAACTCTTAATATTTTACTAGGTGTGGAAAAATAAAATAAAATAAAATAAAATATATATTTTTTTAAATAATAGAGAATTACATAAATACATTAATTAATCAAATGTTCAAACTACCCCCCATTAATGGCTAAACAATATCCCAACCGATCATAAAATTCATTTCTAACGTTGCTAAGAAGTTAATATTTCGAAATTTTGTTACATTCTAACGAAATAGCGTTTTGTAGCTGGTTAAAATTCTTAAATTTTACACTTATATAAATGACACTTTTTAAGTGACCACACCGAAAAAAGCCATTCGGTGCAAGATCAGGTGACCTGACTGGACAAAGTATCCGGTACCGTGGACCAATAATATTGCCGTTAAAAGCATTTTCCAGGTACTCTCTAACCATACGGGCATTATGGGCGAGGCAACCATCCATTTGGTACCAGATCATTTGATCTTCCCGAACAACTTCTTCCAAGGCGCGTCCAATTTGATTTTGAAATAAGTCAAAATAGGTTTCTGCTGTCAGGTTATAGTCCATAAAAAGGGTCCAATGATATGGTGTCGGATAATTTCCACGAATACATTTGTTTTTTGGGAATATTGTGTCCGAGTATGAACAAAGCGATGTTCATTTTCTTGGATCCATTACCGGCAATTCTGAACATTTGATTCATTGTTGAGAATGAATGGACATTCATCGGTAAAACAAATATTTCTTAAAAAATTCCCATCGTTATTTGCTCTTTCTATCATTTCAAAACAAAATGCCATTCTTCGAATTTATACGAATAATATTTGTTTTTTTTTAAAGTGCGCAATACCGTTGTATGATGTTTATTTACCTTTTGCCCAAGAACCATCGTACTAACCATTTTGTTTTCCTCAACACTCAGTAGAATATTAAGATCTCTGTTCTCTCTTTCTTCGGCTCTATTTTCGATATCCTGAGTTAAACATTTACAATTATTTATTACGGTGCCTTTGGACTCGAACTTACTGACAATACGTTTAATAGTTAAAATGGACGGAATGGGCTTGGTGGGGAAATAAACTGAAAGCATTCCAGATACTGCTCTAAAACTGTTTCCCGCATAATGCCACTTAATTATGGATACTTTTTCGTCGATTGAATAATTCATAATATTTTTCAAATACCGACTGTCACTGATTTATTGACACTTTTTCTCATGTCAGGGACAATATTTATTTTACTGGTGTCTGTTTGGTTTTACCTGAACCGAAAATTTGCTAATTTTGCAATTACTTTTAAATGAATAATTCAAGATTCGCTTATTAATTTTTTTTGAAACTTGGCAGGAGGGCTTGTCAGATTGGTCTCTTCAAAAAGTTATCTTACATTTTTCCTGTAAAATGTACAGAGGAGCCAATAATTGACCTCCTTAAAATTTACATGGGATTTCCTATGTTTCGCTCTTCTACGCACCACCCGGTATATGTGTTATATTCGACAGAATCTGCATATAAAATTTTGTGACAAATAAAAATTTAGTCTTTCGAAGTTCCCTTCTGACGCGCGCAACCTGTATATTACACAAAAAGTTTCTGCGTTTTTTCCTTCCACTATACTTTCGTTATCGTTACCCATAAAGGTATAAGATTTGGTATATAAATTCACATAAGTATTCTGATTAACTGTATAAAAATTTAGAAAGTTATGTCAAGTAGTTTCTGAAATATTCGATTTTGAAAATCCCCACAGGGAGTAGAAATATGGAATGTAAGTAGGTTTTAGAACACAAGTAAAGGGAACATTCTAAATATGCACATTTTTACTTGGAGTATTTTGGAAATTTGCAATTTAACTGAACCTGACTTTTTGAGAGTGCAGGATTTTATTTCATTCATGGAACTTAGAAATAAGAGAACATATCTCACCAAAAACACTTATTTTAGGTAAAATAATGACCAAGTTTCTATCCTAAAATTTTGACTTTTTAAAGTAAGGAGATCTAAAATAAGTTCTGTCCACAATTTTATTCTAAATAAATTAAATAAATTACAGTACCTACCTATCATGTGGGTTGACTTAAAAGTTGTAGGCATATAAGAAACTTAAGTATTATAGTAATATTTTACTATCTAAAATAGACCTAATCTGTTGAAATAATTGTTATGGTACTACTAAAAAATACATGGCAGTTATTTGATAGAAGTTTTTCTTAAATCTTGTAAACTATGTAACCCGCTATCGCCCTTTTCTGTATTGTTTATTTCTTCCCACTTGTAATATTTATCTCTATACCTATTCCTATTAAAGGGTACAATCTTAAATACTAGCTATTTTTGCATTGTTTAAAACTATCATTATTATTTTTAATCAGTCAAAACACTTTTAGAAACACTATAAGCAGCTAAGTAATTAAAAGTGTCTAATTAAATATCTCTTTAACATTCTTTTCACGCGAGTCTTACACTTGGAACACCGCCTCATTATCATAATACATCAATCTGTATTCTATCTATTTACGCATAATACACCTGTCTCTAATCAACTCAACATAACTCTCCCTAAAATTACCGTTTCTGACACTTACGCCTAATTTAAGATCTAGTGCCATTGATTATCTTCAATTGTTTCTTCCTGCACTAAACAAGCGAACTTACAATGTCTACCACAATTAAATTTAAAAAACGGAAAAACAAAAGTACCGCGCGGTATTGTTCACGGCTAGTCTGATGTGGAGAAACTACTGAAACAAGTTATGTTCGAGAGAGAATGCCAGACTAAGTGTTTTCGTTTCAGGTTCCCCCAGTTACCAGTGTTTCGAGTTACAGAGTCTACCTGACTTTGTCGTTTCGATTACGGTATATTACTTGTAAAGAAGGCAGTACCGGAGTAGGGCTACTGGGCTACCGAGAATGTTTCTCAGAAAACTATCTATTCCCCTTAAACGTTGCGCAATATAGTAAAGATATGACTCCAGAGCTGGGATTCTGTAAAAATATAAGGAAAGGAAAAGTAAAAATAAGGATCACATGTCCTTGTTGCTCTTAAAGGTAACTCATAAGTTTGCCACTGTTTCGAAGCAAAAAAAGAAAAGGAATGTCTAAAAATTGCTTTTAGAATCAGGCCCCAGCTGAATAAACAAATGAGAATATAGATTTCTACTTACTTAATGCACGTGTATTGTAATTCGGAAAATTGGAATTTTATAAACATCAAAATTGACATTATATATTCTTAAATTTATATGAAGAACATTTTTGGTTTATTTTCGTGGATTCTGACTTCAACAGTAAGTATTAATTTTTTTGTAATACCTTCAACTTTTTGGCTCTGTAATATGATTTTTTCCTACACAAAAGAACTACTTTAAATAATAGGCTGGATCTGAATCTGAAAATGAGGAGGGTGATAGATATCACGGCACCTAGACCTCAGTAGGCCCGTTGTGCTTCCTCCTAAAGGGGACTCCTCACTCAGTACGCCGCCCATCCTATCGATTTAAAGTAGGTGACAACGTCGCCGAAGGGAAACTCCTTAATGTCAGCCAAAGAAAGTCAATACTCGCCCAGCATGGATCTTCTCTTGGAGGAGAGTGCAGGGCAGTCAGAAAGAATTTGCTCCACCGTCTCGTCTTCCTGTTCACAAACTGTACACAGAGGCGTGTCGTTTATACCCATTCTAAAAAGGTGCTTTCGTAATTGACAATGTCCAGTAAAAACACCCGTGATTAGGCGAAGGTTCGCCACAGGCATTGCCAAGTATGCTTAGCTGTATCTCTGTCAGGATAGTTCAGTAACTCTCTGGAAAATTTACAGTTTACTGTTTCATCCCATCGTCTTGTAAACTGCTGATGAGAGTGCTTTTTGATTAGGTCCTTCATTGCAGACTCTGTCAGACCTACGAAAGGCTCGGGTCCAAAAGGTTTGGCTCCGGCAGCATTCCTGGCCAACGAGTCAGCAATGCGGTTGCCTTTGAAGTGAGCGTTTTCTTTAATCCAGCAGAGGGTGACCACATTCCTGCTGGAAGCTTCCTCAAGGGCACGGTGACATTCTGGTACCAGACCCGAAGTATAGCGTGGTCTCCTCAGGGCTAGTAGTGTCTCTCTGCAATCCGTATGGATAAGCACGGCCTTATCAGTGATGTTCCTTCTGATTATTTCTTTTTTAACTATGGTTATGCCTGTGAGCTCAGTTTGGAGCACACTTGGCAACTCACCCATAGCCCATTTGATGTTTAAGTTTAGAGATCTAGAATAGATTCCACATACCTTCTTTTGTTTTCGAACCGTCTGTGTAGATGTTGATTACACCTGCCACGTTTGTGTTCGATTCTCCCTTGATGTCGATTCGGTAGGGTTTGTTAAAAACAAAACATGGCGCAATAGAGTCAGTAGTGGAAGCGAACCTATCGCCTCAATCCACAAGCAACGTCTCTGTGTGCCAACTCCTACATCGGGCATTATACCAACAGTGCGGAGGCGCTGCATAACCGTCACAACAACCTCCTTGACCACACTATATAAATAGGCTATTTATATAGTGTATTTATTTAAACCCTAACACATAATACATATTTAAGCATGATAACCATTTATTAAATATAATTAATCATAATATTTACAAAATTAATATCTAATATTGTGGAATACTTTCGAAAGGATAATAGTCATTATGAAGCATCTGAAGCCTTAAAAATTGCGAAAAGTACAATGTATGATTTAAAAGTCCATTCAAATATTCGATTTCATTGTATAAAAAAATGTGATCTAAAAAGCATAAAAATATTTAGAGTTTCGTATTCGTGGTATAAAGATAATGTCACAGTACAAGTTAGTAAGATGGAATGTAAAATTGGGATAAACAATGCTAAATAACATAAGTAATTATATTATTAATAATGGGCTTTAGATAAAAATCTTTTAAAATTTAAAAAATAATCCCTATTAATTTCACGAATGTTTGGGCGTTGAAAGTTAAAAAAAGTATTAGGTACAAAAAAATTTTAAAAAAGAAAAAGTTATTCTGAATCTAAGTCCGAATCAAAGAAATTAGACTCATTTTATAAATCCTCGTTGTTGTAAATACCCAATGGCTATGTTTATAGTATTAAAAACATTATCTGTATAAAAAGCGTCTTACATTTCTTACGTGTTGGACATAGTTTTCCCAGTGTTTATCGAGTATACTATTAAAAATTTTGTCCCAAGTGATCAAAACTTCTGAGGAAGAATAACTGTTTTTTTTTTGTGATATTGTATTGTCTTTCTTTTTGCTTTAGACCTGACCATTTTAATAGTATTGGGATGAAAACAGTGGGGAGGTAATCTTAGAAATTAATGACCAAATCATTCTGCATAATTATTACCGTGATATTTTTTGGTATTCTTCTTTACAAACAATGTTTTGTAAATTTTGATCTAGATCTCATCATCACCCTTCGGTTTCTCGCTTCCACTCTCTTCTGTCTTCCCAATATCCTAGTTGTAGGTCACGCTTCGATATGGCCTTGTGTATTCCTTCCTTTCACCTTAAGTCTTCAGTCTTCCCCTATTCCTTCTTTCTGTTTGTGTCCATTTGAGGATTCGTTTAGGTATTTGTGTGATTTATCCGTTCAACGTGTCCGTACCACACCAGTTGTCTTCGTTGAATTTCATCTATTATATTTGTTTAAACGTTCATGATATCTTGATTACTCTCGTTCATTATTCTTTGCATTCTTGATATCCCTGCTGCTCTACGCCAGAAGTCAATCTCCAGGGAAAGCAGCAGTCGCTCTTGCCGTAAGTTGCCAGGTTTGTATAGGAGGTGTTTTCGTTCTCTAAAGATGCATCTTGACCATAGGATGGAGTTCAAGCACCCTATCACTCTCTTTCCCTTTATAATTCTCTCTTCTATTTCTTTCTCTGTACGGCCTTCAATTTCAATCTTTGTTCCTAGGTATAGGTATCCGGTACACGCCCCCATTGTTTCGTTTTCTGCTGGGTGTAAATCATCTCTGTCGTTTTCAATGCATAATTATTTCGTTTTTGATTGATTTACCGAGAGTCCCCATTCCTTATACTCTTTAAACAACCTTCTTGTCATGAACTTATTATCTTGGGCGACAACAACTTGATCATCGTCGAAATGTAGAATATATGTAGTTGTATTCTCATTAATGCGTATTCTCATTCCGGTGCATGTGTTTTCTCCTTTCTTAGGACTTCATTGAGGTATATCTTAAATAAGGTGGAGACAAGCAGCAGCCCTGTCTCAGGTTGGTGACTGCAAAGCGGTCTGAAATTACCTTCGAACCTTGGAGGTTGATTGTCTAAAGTTGCCTTATGGCTTTTTAAGTATTACTTTGGAGATCGTTCCTTCTTGCCTTTTTGCACGGGACAATATCAAGCTTTGTAAAAGGGCCACAAATATATTCTCTATTCATGGCGCTTTCTTTTCGTTTGCTGGGGGGTAACAGTTCACCTATAGTTGAAGCAGTCATCTCTACCTCTTTTTGTGAATCGGGGGTTTTCAGGCCTTTTTTCCCCCCAAAGGTAAATTTTTTCCGTTTATATACCTAGAAAATAGTTCTTTTTTGTGTTTTAATAGTTTTGGCGTCCCATTTTAATTAGTTCCCGGTATTTCTTTCTGTCCACTAGCTTTGTTATTCTTCATTGACCTAACCGCTTTCCAATCGTTTTTTTTTGTTCATTCGACGGGTGGGCCCTCATGTATCTTCTTGGAAAGGGTGCCAAGTATTGTGCTCTATCTTCTTTGAGCTGCTGGGAGTAGTACTGGCGCCATTCTTTTATCTGTATAGGCTGGAATTTCACTCTGTTTATGATGTTCGTCTTTAAAGTTTGAATGAGATTCCATGCTTCCTATGATCTTGTCCCTCCAGGATAACTGTCGATTTCTTTACACTTTCTATCCCAAGTGTCATTTTTGTTTTTATTAACCATGTTCTTAAATCTTGATTGTTCTCGCTTGTAAGTGATCATATCATCTGGATCTCTTTGCTGTTCTAGCTCTTCATTCCAAGGTAACGTTATTTTTGTTAGGTAGATGGGTATTACCAGTACCTTCCTTGAGCTAGATCTACTCTCCCTTTAAGAGCTATTTTAAAAGTTCTTTTCGGTTCAGGATTTTTAAGGAATTTGTTTTTTAATCCACTTTGATACCTTACTTTATCCATTGTGATAAAAGATGGTTTCTCTAAATCTGAAATTAGGCAGTTTTTAAAAAAGTTTTCAACAATTTTATATTTTATGTTATTATTGTAGTCTCCCGTTGTTTTATTGAATTTAAAAATTAAAGATGCATTTTTTTAAAACCTTTTTATTTTTCGCATGAACAATGACAAATTAATTTTCCGTCTTCTTGCACTGCTTTAATCTAGACCCATCTTACTGAACTCTCCTATTAAGTCGACCTGTAACGTCACGGTCTAATAAAATTATTAAAACCGTGACGTATTGTTTTCTAACAGCGTTCGATCTCACTGTTTTTCTAAAAAAAAAATCGCAAAAATACCGTTTGTAAAAATTTTCTCTTCCTTTTTTTTAAACCAAAAAAAAAAACCTCCTTAAACTCTTAACGCTCAATGGGGAAAAACCCTATTGTTTTCCTGTTATATCTAAAAACTATTTTGTGATATTTTTCAATTGAAGATAACAGAAAAATTCCTAAAATTTTGATAATCCATGTAAAACTTTGGGGGGTTTTACATCAATTTTCTTTACTTCAAAAATTTTTCAAATTATATTACAAATGACATCAAGCATTCGGGGGTTTTAAATTT
>JAHBCN010020827.1:0-14743 GCA_019359885.1 Listronotus oregonensis | reverse complement strand
ATGAATGAGCTTAATATGGAACATGATCCTGGCAGTGGCGTTTATTTATGGGTCGTCGAACAGCCAAAAGCAGTCCTGCTTTATCATAGAAAAAAAAAACATTTTTCCTTTATCCCATTCGGGTGACAAAAAAAAAAAAATGACATATTAACAACCATATTAAATCGTGTTAAATTTGAACAGTATTTTAAGGGGGTTTTTACAAAGTATCGCTGTTTTTTGTGTCTGTGGGACAGTAGGGAAAACAATTAAACACTACAGTAAAAAGGATTAGTCTTTAGAACTTCTTTTGAACCTTTTTAAACATTAAATATGCGTGTTAACAAAAAAGGTGTACCGCCTCCTCCATATTAAGCTTGGACTAAAAAAAATACTTTGTCAAAACCATGGACAAAGAAGGTAATGGTTTAGACCGAAAAGAAATTATCCTTAGACCTCAGATAAGGAAGCTTCTGGGATGATCTCAGTTTTAAAAGAACAATTAAATGAAAAGAAATTGGCAACCTAGACGTGTTTTGTACGTGTAGTGAAGGGATTTTTGGGGTGAAGATATAAAAAGATAGATGAACCTATGAATTACAAAGGGTGTTTTCCAGGACATTAAGACAATGAAAACTGGGATACCAGGGGCGATGGAACCCATCTTGGGACGACACTTTTGGGATGTTGCTACAGAACACAAAAGGAAAAAGTGAACGTTTTTGTCGCTGTATCATATCTCGTGCAATATATTTTTTATTTTTCATAACAACCAATCCTCAAAAATGTTTTTGCATAGATTCCACATGTGTGATATATTTATATTAAATAAATATATTAGATTGTAAAAATATGTTATCTTTTTTTTTTCTCCTTATAACGATAAACTGTACGTGTTACAGTAATTAGCTTATCATTTTAGAATTTGGGACTCTAAAAAACTTCAAACGAACCTGGTTTCATCAATGTTACTTTACAAAAATTTAAATTTGTTGACTTGTGTTTTTATTAGCATATTTCACCAAACATATGTTAAATAAATAAATGAACCATCGAACCTTTCTTTTTAATGCATTAGCTTTTCATTTTTTTCTATAATTTTAAGGTCGAAAATATTAAATCCAGAAGTTTTTTAATTATAAATTTTTTTTTGTCCGGATTATTTTAATTAAAATTTCATTTAATATGGAAATTGAAATCAAAATGAAATTGAAAGGATGCAAAAACCCCAATAACGTTTTAACTGAACCTCCGTAGCCTCTTATCATATGTACGCTTTGTTTTAGGTTTATGTAATAAATTAATGATTGGATATTTGGAATGTTATTTAAAAAAGTTATTTTTATTTCGTCGAGAAAAGGTGCTAACCATAGATAAATTTAAAATTTAACGCATTTATGGCAAGTTTACGACCCCCAAAAACAAAGATAGTGTCATTAAGCATGCGTATTTAAAATCGGGACCAGTTCCGGACTTAGAAATTTGTATGTCATTAATTAATTTATATTTATAAAATATATTTTTTATATATTAAGATACTTAATTCTTTTATTTTGCGTTTCTATACATTTTATATAAATTATTTAGGTAGTAATATAAACAATGGGAACAAAATTAATATTGAAAATTTAAATAGAAAAAATAGGGTCAAGTAAAAGGGTTAATTTCAAGACCCAGTTTTTTACCCCGTAAAATGTTTGAAACGTTAGAATTTATTAAACGCGGTGTCGACTTTACACGGTTTTATGTCAGTTCAAAAAAGAAGTTTGAATGCTTACTATATATACCTGTTGTTTAGGAATGGGTTTATTTGATAGACTTGCATATGGCTGTACAATAAACGGTTTTTTGCGAAATTGGAACAGACTTATAAACAGAAGGGTAAAAAATGTTTATACAAATAACGATATCTCTTTTCCTGCTTACACTTATGTTTTCGATAGCGATAAAAGGATTTTCTAAACATCTTAAATGTATTTATACAAAACGAGCATTTATTTACTAGAGACAGCCTGCCGTTTTAGTGGAAAGAGAAAAAAGAATCATAGTATAACCTTCCTCCGTGGCTCCAACCAACGTGCCGATAGATCGACGCGGAGAGACCGACAAATCAGCATGCAGAGGGGGTATATATATTTTTTCACCGACCTAAGCACGTTGGAGGAGAAAAAGGTTATACCGATTCTTTCTTTCTTGCAAAATGATCTTTTCCAGGCGGCAAGAGTGCCTCTAGTAGGTATATGCTCCAAGGGAAATGTTTTATGTTGTAATCATACTTACTGACTTTTAGATTAATGCAATACAGTTTTTGTTCAGATTTTTTTTAATCCGAAATAAATAATTATAGTGATTTTTTCCAATATGATTGTATTACATTGATGAAACAAAAAAGTTTTTTAGATAACCACAAGAGTCATGTTCGTTATTCGCCATTTTTTTTTTATTATTAACAACAACGCATCAGTTGTGAACCAGTACAAAATTTCGTTTCCATACAACATTCAGAAGAACTAGAGAAATTTAAGGAGCTGACAATGGATAATATGTTTATTTTTGATTAAGAACAATATCTAAACAAGAATTTGTTTCACTGGTTCAAAAAACCAGTAACCATGTTTTTAACCAGTGTTTAATATATATATATATATATATATATATATATATATATATATATATATATATATATATATATATATATATATGTATGTTTTGTTTAAGTCATCAAAATTGACGAATAAATGGCGGGACGAATTTGTAAATAAAATCGATATGCTAGTCCGTTCTGCGCATGATTTAGGACCCTAAAAGATGACTAGAGCCACGGCGCACGGAAAAGCCCATAAAAACTTTTGAACCGCGCATCTGATACCCTTTACCGGTCCATATTGAAGTCAGTGGTGCTAACAAAAACGCTTGTAGTAGTTGAATTAATGCAAATTATCAGTATTTTATGAATGTCTGCCCATTCCATAAGAGTGGCGGCGATAACTTTTTAAAGAACTAACTTCAGCTCACTTGGTCATATTCGTCAGCTTAGTGACTTTGACCAAAGTCGAATGAGCCCTTTGCACATTTTTTTATTGGTAAAAATAACCCTTTAAGAGAACTCTGGTTTGATAGGTCAATAAAATATGTCTAGAATATGGTGGTGTGATTTTTTAAATTTCGAAGCCATTATTACAGTTAGAAGAGGCAGGTTTTCAAAGCATCTTTAGCAAGGAGGGGGCGGAGACAAAATTCACAAGGGGAACTGGTCATCGGTATATCTTATGGAACGGCCAAGCAGTTTATATCACTTGGACACAAAGAGAAAATCTTCGGTACTGGCATGGACTTTCGGGTCTCAGAAACTCGAAGGCCTTTATAAGCACACCGAACCAACAAGGCTGTCAAACTACTGGAGCAATTAAGAGTACACCCTAAAACTCTAGTGGGACTGTACACGGGACACTGCACATAAAACCACATGCACAAGATCGGCCTAGAGGGGCGGCCCTAGCATAACTTTTAGGTGGTGCGAGATTTCATGGGAGCGCCCCTCCTCTCCTAACAAAAAACCGGCCTAGTGCGAGTCAGACTCTCCGCACGAAGGGTTCTTTACCTTATCTCGAAAACGGCAAAAATTAGTTTTTTTGTATGGGAGTCCCTTAAATATATGTTTTATTTTAATTAAACTTGTGAATAAATAGTCAAATATTCTGTGATTATTTAAGCGTCTATCTATTGCCGTTATCAAGTCGAGCAAAAACGGTCAAAAAAATCACGTTTGTTGTACGGACTCCCTTAAATATTTATTTTATTCTGTTTTTTAGTATTTGTTGTTATACCCAACGAAATACATCATCTGTGTAACTATCACGGTCATGAGATACAGCCTGGTCACAGACGGACGGAAGGGACGGACGGACGGACAACGAAGTATTGGGTTTTACCCTTTGGGTATGGAACCAAAAAAGAGCTTTTATATGTAGCTATGATTAGGTAACTTTACACAGACTCCAAAAAAAGAAGGTACTTAATTTTACAAATTTTTTTGTTAAGTGTCTATTTTTTGGATGGGAAATAAATAATAAAAGTTTTTTGTTAGTGTTTTATTTAAGTAAAAGGGGGGCTTAATTTTTCCTAAATAAAAATACTAGATTAATACTTTTCTAGCTTTTCCCGCAAATTTTTTATTAGATCGGAATAATTTAACCCCTGGGCAATTCATTTTCAATTGATAATATTGCAAGATCCGATAGTCTTTCTTGAGACATAGTGGCTTAAATTAATTTTAACTTACTGAAGCTTGTTCTCCTTTAGCGACAGTTACAGGGATGGTCAGCAAAATCCGGCCGTCCACACATTCGGGAATTATCCTGCCAATTTTTGTTTAATAAGTTGAAGTTTTTATGGCTCTGCTGCTTCAAGGTTTTTTAATAATGGGTTTAGGTTAAAAGTTCTTCAACCAATTGGACTAAAAACATCACATTTTTCCCCATCGGTTAAAATGATTTGCAAATCTCACAAGCCTTTTCTAATAAAGACTTTCGAAAATAATTTGATATTATACAAAACAGACCATGTATTATTAATTTAGATAATTGCCAAACCAGTCACCGGCATTTTCAATAGTATCTATCATAGGGTAAAAGACGTTAATTTTAAATAGCGAATACCTGGCACGACACGAAAACATTGGATGACCGCGATGCTCAAATATAATATACCCTTATTTGTAAAATAATATGTGAAGGAAAACGGTGATTTAAGCTGATATGATATTTATATATGGTAATAGTTTGGACGTGGCGGGCACCGCCAATCGAGAACATACAAACGTGCCGCTCGACCGATACCGAAAAGGTTGCCCTTTTTTTTCGAATTTTATCGTATTTTTTCTTTTGGTTCTGTCAGAAATATTAAAATAAATTGGTCAAACATCATATAAAATAAGCTTTATTTTTGGTTTATCTGTGCTGTTTTCCTCGTAAACAAATAAGGGAGCGTGTATATTTATACTTTTTGTGTGAATTTTATTGAATTTAGTTAAGTCACTGCAGTGATTCAAATCACTGTTTAAAATCACGGTGATTTAGAAATCACTGTCGCCGTTTCACCGGTTACTGAAAAATCACCGTATTTCCGAACACTAATGATTATGAAGAAAAAAAAATTGCACCCCGCTCCCCCACCGCACGGCGCTCGTTGCATCGCCAGGCAATTTGCGCGCACACGATTTACATTCGATCAGTGGTCGAGCGTTTTCGGCGCCCCACACATTACGGCGCCTATGCGGTCGCACCGCCCACCGCCCTAGGGCCGCCGCTGGCCTAGCCAAAGACGCCGAGTGCCGAATGTCCATGGAGGGGATGAATCGGGAGAACACATACTGTATTCGTGCACAGCAATGGCACGACTAAGATTCGCAATTCTCGGCAATGACACCGTTGCCGGGGGAGGGAAAGATCTCTCCCAACAGGAATAGATTTTGAAGTTGGACCTATGGGGAAATATAAAAAAAGGGTGTGGCCCAAAGACCGATCGGTCCGGGGGGGGTTATACCCACTCACTTTAAACCTCCTCATACCCGGTAAACCAAAAGTAGACATGGTTCTGACTTTTTGAACCAAACAATAGATTTTTTGTTGTATTTTTTTTTTTTTTTAAACAAAAATAAACAAATTATAGTATAACACTTTTTTAATAAACAAATAAAAATAACAATTATTAACTTTGTATTCTATTTACTTTGCTCTCCGAAATAATATTGTAACTTAGCAGTAGTTCGTGCGACCAGGCATTATAAATATTGGCGGTTAGGGTTCCAGAGGTCGATACCGTTTTTGCGCGAACTTTTTAAAGCTTTTAACTCTATTATAACTATTCTTTTAAAAAAATATATAGGTGTTATTTAGGTTTAAGGGGATTCTCTCGTTTGACGGTCTAATTTTTATGCATTTTTTATTTTTTTTTTTTTTAAGGACCAATGAAGAGGAAAAGCTTTGAAGTTTTGATCATTTATTTATAAGTGTTTTAATAGCGTTTAAAAATTGGATTTTTGATAGACAACAAAACAAAAAATTTAAATTTCATGTCATTTCTGTCAAGTTTTTGTTAAAACATATTAGAAATATTTTAAATCTTAGGGTGATAATAGACTATATTGCGCGTCTATATGTGGTAAGTCGACCCTATAAATTTGAAGTGAATCGGCCAAGCCGTTCTTGAGATATGATGGAGGAAAGTTTAAAAAACAAAGTTTTGAAAAAAGCGACTTTGAAGTTTTAAATACAGTTACAACTATAAAAATCCTAACTTACCATTAATCTGCGATGCCAAGACTAAAACAAATTTCACAACGTAAAGAACTACAAGATTTTTTTTCTAAACTTGTTAAAACATATCTCTACCTGTATCAGC
Organism: Listronotus oregonensis; assembly: GCA_019359885.1. NCBI lineage: Eukaryota > Metazoa > Arthropoda > Insecta > Coleoptera > Curculionidae > Listronotus > Listronotus oregonensis. The sequence continues at coordinate 8,362 of JAHBCN010020827.1, read as the reverse complement.
ATACATTTGTATGAAGAGTCTCAGGTTTCAAGCCGATAGAACACAATAGGGTCAGCATCCCGGCGCTTTGAAAACCTGCCTCTTCTAACTGTAATAATGGCTTCGAAATTTAAAAAATCACACCACCATATTCTAGACATATTTTATTGACCTATCAAACCAGAGTTCTCTTAAAGGGTTATTTTTAGCCAATAAAAAAATGTGCAAAGGGCTCATTCGACTTTGGTCAAAGTCACTAAGCTGACGAATATGACCAAGTCAGCTGAAGTTAGTTCTTTAAAAAATTATCAGCCGCCACTCTTATGGAATGGGACAGACATTCATAAAATACTGATAATTTTCATTAATTCGTAACTACTACAAACGTTTTCTGTTAGCACCTCTTCTCGACGAAATAAAAATAAATATTTACTTAAAATAACATTCCAAATAGCAATCATTAATTTATTACATAAACAAAGCAAAGCATACATATAGATACACGAGAGCTACGTGAGGTTCAGTTAAAACGTTATTTGGGTTTTTTTGCATCCATACAATTTCATTTTAATTTTAAATTTCCATATTAAATGAAATTTTAATTAAAATATGCATCCGGACAGATTTAAATAAAATGTATAATTAAAAAACTTTTGGATTTAATATTTTCGACATTAAAAATATAGAAAAAACATGAAAAGCTAGTGCAGTAAAATACGAAAAGTACTCTTAATTGCTCCAGTAGTTTGACAGCACATTGTTGGTTCGGTGTGCTTATAAAGGCCTTCGAGTTTCTGAGACCCGAAAGTCCATGCCAGTACCGAAGATGTTCTCTTTGTGACCAAGCTGATATGAAGTGCTTGGCCATTCCATAAGATATACCGATGACCGGTTCCGGCCTTGTGAATTTTGTCTCCGCCCCCCTCTTGGCAAGGAAGTCTGCGGATTCATTACCCTCTAGGCCGGTGTGTCCAGGTATCCACGGTAATGTAACCTTGTTGTTTTGACCCAATTTGGTCAGTGCATCCTTGCAATTCCAGACGGTTTTCGAATTGCACCTGCTGGATTTAAGAGCCTTAAGAGCTGCTTGACTATCGGAGAATATCTTAACTGTCTTACGTGTGCAGTGCCGATCAACCAGTGATCTAGCACATATCTCAATAGCAAATACCTCCACTTGAAATATGGTCGCGAGAGTGCCCAGGCTAAAGGAAAACTCTGCCCTCGGCCTCTGTCCACATATATTCCAGCTCCAACACCGTCCTTGGTTTTGGAGCCATCGGTGTACCAACAGATGTCAGCCAGGAGCAGGTCGGTCGTTTTTTGACTCCAGTCCTCCCTTTGTGGGTAGACTACACTGTAGGGCCGGTTGTAATTGGTTGCTGTAGATATTATGTCTGAGGGCATTCCCAGTCAGTCAGAGGTCAGGACATTCCTGAGGAGACTGGTGCTCTCCACCCGGGTAGGTAAACATGATTACCTAACCGGTGTTTTTCTCAAACGATAATAAACGTATTTTAGAGCTTTTAGCCTTTTTTTGTAAATTTTATTTTTTTATTTTTTCTGTTTATTGCGATAAAGTTTGATGGTGTAATAACCATTTACATTTATTTTGTTGCATATTAATTTGTTTTAAATCGGAATAAAAAAAAACGCGATGGATTTTCAATTTTTGCTGATTAAAAGTGCAAATTGGAGTAAAAAAATATTGGAACTAAGCGGACCTCGTGTCGTCACAAACCATTTTGTTTTGATGTTATATATTTAGGAGCGGGTCAAGTAACTTGGCGTAATACTCAGAATTTATATATTTTTTTATTAAGATAGTCTATAAAAATAATACCTTTGACATTCCAAAAAACTGTTGCCATAACCTTTCCTGCGGAAGGAACTGCCTTTGCTTTCTTCGAAATCGGTTCGTCTCCGTTGTATAGTAGTGTATCCAAGTTTCAGCAACAGTAACAAATTGTCTCAGAAATTAAGTTATCAACACTCTTCTAAGATGGTATTGTATTGTATTTGTATTGTAATAAACGGGGTCGCTCGGCTCTAGTGTAGCCCTCCTTCACTTCGACCTAAAGAGATCTTTTGTGAATACCCTTCGTTGTTTAGTGCTCGGTAATTCCTATACCTTTAGCAGTTCAGGATACTACGCGGTGCAAGCTGAATAATATCTCTAGGAGTAGGATATACCCCTTCGAGGTATTTAAGCCGTTGTCGGGTCAGTTCTCTGCATTCACAGAGAATGTGTTCCGCGGTTTCGTTTGCCTCGTGACAAAACCGACATTGTTCATCCTCAGTCTTTCCCATTTTTTTGAGGTGATACCTCCAAGGGCCATGTCCTGTTAGGAAGTCGGTAACCAGTTTAAGTTAATTTTTTTGAAGTTCCAGTAGCTTCTTTGTGTACTTAGGTGAATGCGAAATAAACCTTTTCGCCTGCCTTTGTGCTGGGATGTTGTTCCAGTAATTCTCTTTTTGACTTTTTTCTCATGTCCTGAGTTCCTCGTAGAGGTGGCCTCTAGTGGTGCCACAGAAAGGCTCAGGTCCATAGAATGTTCATCTAAGATGGTCATGCGAATGAATTTTTGTTGTAAAGTAAACAATCCCGGCACGCATCGAGCGGTTAGTTTTCTCATTTCTAAAACTTAAGTTAAAATATGGTAAGTTCGCTCTTTCGATATATCCACAGCCTCAGCTATCTCATCCAACTTGCTTTGCTTTCTCAGCTATTGCCCCCGACGCTAGTCGATTAACCAGCTCTCTCCTTTCCAGGGCTTTACCGGTGGAAAATCTGGATAGTCGGGCCCAGTAGCACACAGAAGTTTCACAATTTTAACAATATAATTTTTTTTTGAATGCCTTTAACCCGAAGAAAACTAAGGACTGCTACTGGTATTGCACATAAGTGCTTTCTGTCAGTTCTAACACTTCCCGCTGACTGCACATCTATCTCCCGCAATTGGAAAACACCTCGTGCACAACACAAAAACCAAAAAAATCATAAATTTACAGAAATTTTCGCCAAAAGCGCCTAGCCCCAGAAGAAGGACTCCATTTACTGTTCGTGAGTCTCTCCTTGATCCCCGAAGGTTAAAAATCAGTTGATACGACACCGCCAACCGCCCTTCCTGAAAGCTATGTAGCTCTTTATCGCGTGACTTCACTGATAAAAATTTAAATAGAAACTGGTCATCTAACTTCGGAAGTTGCTGTTTGTGGCCTGCCGGAACGCCTGGCATCGTCAGTGCTCGTGCGACCACGTTTAAAGTCTGCAACCCAACTTTTAACAGTGAAAAATAAAGGCGCTTACTCAGTTGAGTCTAACTAACTTTAATTTCTGTAGGAGATAAACCTATAATATGACAATATTTTACAACTGCACTTATCTTAATTTTTTTAGTGCTTGAAAAATTGTAAAACCTTATAACTTTAAGCAACTATAAAATATAAACCCCTTGACGCGCTCTCTCCAAATTTTGAAGATAAACTAGCAGAGCATGAAGCTATTTGGTCATATGACGGCAACTTGCCCCTTCTATGGGTTCGAACGGAAACTTTTTGTTCCATCTTCCTAAATGAACCAATTCTCATTTTTATCAGACAGATTATTTCTGTCCGATTTCATAAAAAGATTTGTTTTCATAAAAAATACTTTGTTTAATAAAATAACTGTAATTACCACGTTAAATAAAATACTAAATGCATGTAAAAATAGCCTTTCAAAGTGCAATACTCGTATCATCTGGCCTTCTTTCACTTACGAAAATCGTATAATATTTTTTCAAAACAATCAATATAACAAAAGTCTCGCCAATGTTCAGTAATCAAATAAACGATTTTGCCATAAAGTTACAGTAAAAACAAATAGTTGTCTATAATAAAACTGTAATAAAATGAAGGTCGCACTACCTGATTATATTTAAATCCAATGTTAATAATATAGAACAATAAAAAAAATTGGTGTGAATATAACGAGGATTGTTTGACAATTAATAAGAAAGATGCTAAGTAATTTTAAACACCCGTTAATGTAGCAAATAAGTTGTGAATTTATGAGAACTGGATACGAACAATACTAAGTTAAGCTCTAAGCTTTGCGGAACAAAACGGATAATTATTATTTGCCTTAATGGAAAAAAATTAAAAACCGTTTTTAAAATGAGCTTTATAGATTATTGACTATGGTTTTAAATTAGAAACAAATTTGTAAGAGTGATTTTATGACTGATTATGGTCTTTGGATGTATGTAAATACAAAACAAATACAAAGTGCAATAGCCATTTTTCATGATTTTTTTTATTAGCTTATTGCAAAGCCACATGATAATAAAGGCCAAAAATATTTTTTCCCGATTTTTTTGGCCTCCGGAAAAACCTTAAAAGTCAATTTTAAGTTTGTAGGCCCGTGACGTCACGGCCCTAAATTTTCTATTGGTGAAATTTCTGCTTTGTTGTCAGCTTTTTGTTATTCGATACGCCTGCCATCAAATATCGATATGCGCAACATCTACAAAGTTGGCGTTTCCTATACAGACTTGGCATCCATGTTGAATTTGATTGGTTAGGGGAGTGGCGGGCTATTTAAATTACAATGATAATTAAACCTTAAATAGAAAAGTAAGGAGTTTGTATTTTTCCGTGTTATTTAGCAGGTTTTGCTTAATTGTGTTTCTACTTTTAATTTTTACACACAACATTCTCAATATCAATTGAGTGAAAATACCCTATTAAACTTGAGTTTTTGAAACGGGGTCAATTTGTCATCATTTTCTAAATTTTAAATTAACTAGAAATCTATGCATTTTAGAAAAATTAAAAAATGTTTAACTAGCATCATTTTCCTATCATTCTATCTAAAAAAACTGTATACTTAGTATGTAAATTGTTAGTTAAAAATAACGTAAATATAGTTATAAGAAATGATATTATAAGTCTATTATCCATATGCCCAGAACAAAACTATTTTCAATTCAATAATAATATTTATACCAGCTCGAATGATTTATGAATGGGCAACCCGCCGAGTGAAAGGGTGTTATACCCACTCACTTTAAACCTTAAACCAACCGCCCTCTTTTAGCCGAGATTTTTATTGATAAATTAAAACACAAAAATTAATAACAAAACATTAGCAAGTAATTTTCTGTATTGGTATAGATATGTTGATGATATTTTGGAAACTTTTACAGGTTCAAATCGGCAATTTAATGAGACAATAATATCACAGGTCCACAAAAAATGGTGTGTGCTGGGTGCCGGACTAAGATTTCCTTGCGTACTTTTTGCCTCTGAACACGAATCTTAAGTCAAAATTGGGGGTCAAACATCAAAAAATCGAGAAAGGCGTAATTTCAGATAATAAGATTTTTTTATTTGCAACGTCAATATCTCAAAAACTATAAAAGATACACAAAACTTTATGGTACATAAACTAGGCCTTTATTTTAAGTTATATAACCTTTTTGTCTAAATGCAATATTTTTCGAGTTATAATTAAAAAACTGAATTTTCAGGATTTTTTTAAGGTGTAGCCCTGAATTTTTCGTTCTTATATTTTTATTTTGTCTACATTTTTAGGTAATTTGAAATTTAACTGAATAAAATAAATGGTTCTTAATAAAAAACCCAACAATCACAATAATAATAATAAAAAAAATTCTCTATTTTGGACCGAAATTTTGTCAAAACTACATTTTCGTTTGTATCTCTTTTATCATTTCTCTTATTAATAAGGTTTAAATAACGTTTTATATAAATAATTTGAAGAGCTTAATTTTTTGTTTCATGAAATTTTTTGTATCTCTTATAATATAGATAGTAGTAGTCCAAACATTCCGAGGTAGTAGGTTTCTGCCGGTGAATGTACCGTATCGGTTATTTGCGTTTTTTTTTTTTCGATTTTTTGCTATTGGACCCCCAGTTTTAACTTCAGATTCGTGTTGAGCGAAAAAACATCCACCAGAAAATCCTAGTCCGACACCCAGCACACAGTGGACCTGTGTATTTTTAAATAAAATTTAACCAAACATTAAATTTACCATAGAAAAGGAAGAAAATAAATTAATCAACTTTTTTGACATAACTATATTTGATATAAATAGTAAACACAAATTTAATTATAATAAAGCCATTACACGGATATTACTATACATAAGAAGTGTCTACTCCGTATACCCATAAACTTGCAGCCTATAATACTATGATACATAAATCAATCTATTTCCCACTTTCAGAACAAAATATTAAACACGTATCTTTACCATATTATATAGGCCAAACTTCAACTAAAGTGACAAAACTTTTAAAACAAAAAGGTCTTTAAGTAGCATTTAAAACTTATAACCCACTAGGCAAAAACATCAAAAACAATAAGGATAACAATATAATAGTGGGGGACTTTATACAGGTCCTGGAAAAAGGCTTAGCAAACAAACTTACGGTAGCCTGGGTACCAGGCCACGAGGGTCACCCAGGTAACGAAGAGGCCGACGACCTAGCCAAAAGAGGATCAGCCATGGAAATGATAGGCCTGAGCCATTCTGTGGAATCTCGGCAGGTTTCTTTAAAGTATCTGTTAAGAGCTGGATAGACAGATAGTTTCAATGCTGGTGGGTACAAACACCAGGACAACGACAGGCAAAGCAGATCATTAAGACCTGCTCAGCCAAGTTTACCTCGGACCTACTGAGCCATAGTCGTAAGGTCGTAAGGATAACGGTAGGTCAACTAACAGGACATTGCAAACTCAACAAGCACCTGGAAATAATAGGCCTAGTGGAGGAAAGCCTGTGTAGGTTCTGCCAGGAGGCTGAAGAAACAGCCGTACATGTGTGGTGCCACTATGAAGCACTATGTAGGCTTAGGTTTACTAGGCTTGGTGAGGAAGAGCCAAAACCGGCAAGATATATGGAATGGCCAGTGTCAAGACTCTGAAGTTAAAAGACAGGCCTGGACAAGGTACTCTAAAGAATGATTGGAGAAACCACAATAAATCTGGTAAGGTTGCAGCCATTTTTTGTCATCTCCGCTCAAATAATCTAATCTAATCTATATAAAATCAAAAGCAAAAAATTAAATTGATTAGAAACTTTAGAAATAAATTAAAAAATTAATAGTGATACGCTTCTGAATGACCAAGCGGATCTTGGCAATTCCCCATTATTAAACCTTTTTATATTGAATGAAAATTTCTAATAATAATTTAATTAACTACATCAGGAAACACCGACATATTTTACTATTTACCCAAAAATTGTAAAAGTAACAGCCTTGAGGCCTGTATACCTTCTGACGAAGCCACTGTGTAGTGAAACACGTTAAGGTTGAAATAAATAAATTAATGGAAATTTGCAACAAGAAATAGTGCTTTTGTTTAACTTTCATACAGTGTATTGTTTCTTCGTTATCAATTATGTTAGTAAAACAAAACATGTTTAAAAGATAGTGTTTTTTTTAACTGGGTAGTAGAAAAAATATTATTCCCATCTTTTGCGTTGGAAGGTGTATTTTCCGCACTGAGAGAAAGTATCACTTTCCGCACTTCTTAGTAGAACTACTATTTTAATAATTTGAACCATCCTATTTAATAGTCAATATAATGCAATATTTCCCAACAGCTTTATCCTATTTTACACAGGGATTAGGACCCTGGCAAATCTGGTACAGAATGTACACCCTCAAGCCAAACTTGTCCAATAAGTTAAACTGATTTGTAACAAACTTATAATAACCGAAAGTTTGAAGCACTAAAAGGTGTGGTTTTAGGGCATTTCTAGTTAGGTAACCCAAAGGTCTTAGTCTATAAAGTCGATCCTATTTTTTATTTAATTTAGAGTGTTATATTTAAGGGATATATAATATCCTTTAACGAAGACTGGCCATATTTGGGGCTTTTCTCGTATTTTAACAATGAAAAATAATAATTTTGTGTATTTTTTTCGTAAAATCTACAAAAGAGATACGACATAATATGAACGTTTTTTAAGTGGGCACTTTATTTATTGGTTCAAATGCGTTCCAGTATTTTATTCGTTTCAATAAAAATAATTTTGTATTCATTTTTTGTACCATTAGAATTAATTTAATAACATGCTTTACTTTTGCCAATTTTCCAATACTCAGTGACAATACTTTGCTGACTCGGAAAAAATAAAAAAAATGGTGTAACTGTGGTTGAAAAATTTAAAGAAATAATTAATTGACATATAATTCGACAAATTATAGCGCTTTGTTTTTAAGGTCGTTATAATTCGAAATATGGCTAGACAACAAGCATTTGTGCAGTTAAATGACTAATTAATTGATGGTGCTTATTAGTGGATCCTACCGTAGAAACCTACAATTGTGTTCAGTTACGACGATGGTTGAAGTGCCATGGTCGTTC
>JAHBCN010020826.1:0-14812 GCA_019359885.1 Listronotus oregonensis | reverse complement strand
AAAATATAGAGCTGCAAAAACCAAAATATTTTTGTATAAAACATTTTTTTCCAAGTTGAATATTTAAAGCAATAAACGGGGGGTCTCACTTCACAGACTTACCCTGTATATCATATTTTCTTTCTTTCTTCGGCCATACCTTTGCTGTTCCACTCTTTTTTGACTTGGTAAGTTTTTGCTGATCTGTCTGTATAAATGACAAAAACTTACTGTAGTAATAAAAAAGGCCCATTAATTAATACAGATAGATCAATGAAAGACTTGCCGAATCAGAGAAGAATAAAACACAGAGACATGCCCGAAAAAACACAGTTCTTTAAATTATTTGTAACTAGTTCATCATTATAATTTAAATTGTTTTATTTTTATTTATTAATAAATATTTAAATAAGTAATATTGACAATCAATCTTATTATAGCAGGCAAGGTCTAGGTCATTATTGAAAGTAATATTACTACTTTGTGGTTTCACGTGTTTAATTTAAAGAATAATATTTTCATTATTTTTTAAACGAGTAAACTGTTAGATAATATAGGAAATTATATGATTTAGCGTAGTATTATTTAAGATATTTGTAAAAGTGCTAAATTTTATAACAAAATTATTTTGAAAATCGTTTTCTTATCTCGAATGCTGAAAATGTTAATTTTTACGACTGTAACAAATATAAACATTTTATTTATATGACAATACGTATAGTCCAATAAATGAAAGAACAAAGTTGTAAATAAATCTGTGGTTTTCCCTTTTCGCGCAATTCTTAGGTCTTTTGGGATGCTTTCAAACGAAAAAAAGTTTATCAACATTAACAGGTGAAAAAGGGCTGAAAATGGACCCTTAAGCCCGAAAAATGTGTTTTCCGCTTATATCTGCCATAATATGCGAATTGAAGAACTTTTTTTAAACAAAAAATAAAGATTGACTTGTAATCCACAGTAACAGTGATAATAAAGGGTGGGCCAATGAAAACCAAACAAGGCCGATTTCTCATATCTATGGTTGGTAGGAAAAAATTGCTCGGACCCGTCGATTTTTATTTCGAGGGGGACACATTTTGCGCTTATTTTTAACCCTGTCACTTTAAACCCATGGGGGGGGTGAGCTTTACATCTAAATTCTAAACTGGGAAAGGGGGTCAACTGATACCTTATTTTAAAGGATCATTGACTCCCCTTTTCAACGCTTCCTAGTTTTTTGAATTTGATGCAGTAGTTTTCAAGAAAATACGTTTTATAAACACAATCGGCATATAATCGAAAGTAACGCTTTTTCACATTTAGTAATATTTTTTATTTAGTATTTTTGTTTTTAAATCTTGTCCTACCCAACTTAAAAAGTAAGGAAGCATTAAATGTCACTTTTTTATCACTCAATAAAATGCGGATACTTTTTACTTACGCTTTAAAATTATAAAAGTATTGTCAGTGTCTTGTTTAGAATATTATCAATCCAAGGTTAGCAGTTATTTCTGCTATGGAATTCGATACTTGTGTAAAAAATTAGCAATAAAGCAGTTAGTTTTTTATCTTTTTTTGGAACTCATTTACATTAAATTTATGTAAATTTAGTATCTCACAGGATTTTGTCTGGGATTATTTAGGCTTGTAATCTTTTTTCTTGCTCTAAATGGTTTACTTAACGGCGAAAAGTGTTTTGATAATAGAACTTTATTATAAAAACGGTGGATGCGCTAATAGTACAGCACAGTTATTTAAGGAACTAAATCCAGATAAGCATGTCAACCGGAATACGTTATTAGACTAATAGCCAAGTTTAGGGAGACAGGATCTTTGGCTAATCGAAAACGAATAGTGGGAAACGAAGCAATGCAAATTGCTGTTTTGGGCCACGTCAATATCGATCCTACGTTAAGTACCAGGCAATTACCTACAGTTTCTGGCATATGCCGTTCAAGCATTCAAAGAATTTTAAAATCACATAAATTCCACAAATAAAAAAAATTGTGGAATATAACATGCCACTTATACTTATATTCGTAGACTACGAGAAAGATTTGATACCATAGACCAACACCGTATGCTCCAAGCTCTAGCTCATTGTCGAATCGACCATCGATACACCGCAATAATTGAAAATATTTATGAAACAGCAACTGCATGTGTAAGACTCCATGAGGATACAAACAAATTTAAAATAGAACGCGGTGTCCGGCAGGGTGACCCGATATCGCCAAAGTTATTTACGACTTTGCTGGAATACGTGTATAAACAAATAAATTAGGACAACATGGGAGTAAACATAAACGGAGAAGATCTAAATCATTTAAAATTTGCAGATGATATTGTTTTAATATCGGACAGCATTGACAAAGCCACGCAAATGCTGAAAAGACTTCAAGAAACCTCAAAAATGGCTGGATTGAAGATAAATATTTCTGAAGACCCAATTTATGACCAACCTTGTGGCAAGTGGAAAAATTCCCATGATAGGCGGTGAAATTGAACAGGTGACTTCATATAAATATCTCGGTCATGAACTCCGTATAGACCGAGACAATCAAACAACCGAGATCCAAAGAAGATTGGGCCTGGCATGGGCGGCATTTGGTAATCTTAAAGTTATATTTAAATCGCAAAGCTTAAAAAGAAAAGCATTTGACCAATGCGTTTTGCCAGTGATGACATATGGAGCAGAGACACTCATTTTAACTAAGAAGATAGTAAAAAAATCAAGTAACGCAGCGTGCTATGGAGAGGTTAATGTTGGGCGTCAGTCTTAGGGATCGAATCCCAAATAATGAAGTTAGCAAAAGGTCCGGTGTTGCGGATGCCATAAGAAGAATCACTACATAAAAATGGAACTGGGCTGGACACATCGCAAGGATTACTGATAATCGATGGACCAGAAGAATCTTTGAATGGAGACCAAGAAATGAGGCCTACCGAAGAAGGGGACGTCCGCCAACAAGATGAACCGATGATATAAAACGCATTACACCAAACTGGATGCAGTCGGCGCAGTGCCGCTATGAGTGGAACAGATTACGAGAGGCTTATGTCCAGCAGTGGACGCAATTGGGCTTATGATGATGATGATAATGATAAATTCCACCCGTATAAAATACATCTTGTGCAAAAATTAAATGAAGATAACTTTGATAGACGTGTAGAATTTTGCGAGATAATTAGTGAACGGATAATAAATAACCCGAATTTGTTGTTTAACATTTTTTTCTTAGTTGAGTGTTTGTTTTTTGTGAACGGGACTGTAAATCGCCATAATTGTTGGTATTGGTCTGACGAAAATCCGCTCTTATTCCATAAAGTTCACACTCAACATCCTGAAAAACTAAACGTCTGGGCTGGAATTTATGGCGATTGTGTTGTTGGTCCTTTTTTACCGAGAAATCTAACAGGACAAATGTACTTGCAATTGTTAGAAGACTTTGTCAATAAAGCATTGACAGAAATTGTTGAACATGATGACCGTTACAATGCGAATAAGTTGACATTTCAACAAGATGGGGCACCTCCCCACTATGCTTTTGCTGTTCGTCAGTATTTGAATGAAACGTTTCCTGGCAGATGGATCGGAGGAAGAGGACCAGTGGAGTGGCCTGCAAGGTCACCAGATTTAAGCTCGTTAGATTTTTGCCTGTGTGGTAACTTAAAGAGTAAAATTTATAAAACTCAACCAGAATTTCTAAATGATTTACGTCAACGGATCATTGATGAATGTTGGAACATTACACCTGAAATGCTTCAGAACGTCCAAAACCGTTTTGAACAAAACCTGTATGAATGCATTGAAGCAGGAGGCCAACATTTTGAACACTTGTAAAATTAAAAGTAAGTTAGTAAAATAGAAGAAAGGTTTTAAATGTAAATGTTCTCATTATTTGAAATCACCCCTTCGTAGGATTACGCTTACCAAAAACTGAAAGCTGTGCTTAGAAAGAATGACGTTTTCCCAAAAAATTTGCCAATAAAAAATTTAAAGATGATAAAACAATTATTTTTTCAATGTTGACTTGTTATTAAATTCAAAATTATTTTCTCGAAAACTACTGCATCAAACTCAAAAAACTAGGAAGCGTTGAAAGGAGGATTTGATGATCTTTAAAATGAGGTATCAGTCGACCCCCTTTCCCATTTAAGAAATTACGAGTGAATCTCACCCCCCTTAGAGGGTTGAAGTGACAGGATTAAAAATAAGCGCAAAATGTGTCCCCCTCGAAATAAAAATCGACGGGTCCGAGCGATTTTTTCTACTAACCATAGCATGTGTAAATCTATCCTCCTAAAAAAAGTATACGAGTGCAAGACTTTTTTTAAATTTGCACGTACAAAGCCGTTAATCTTGCTGGACTGTTTTTGATGGTATACAGATTTTGTCATTTGTGTCATCAAAAGTTAATTTATTGTAGGTTGTTTAATTAATGAGTTTTTAAAAATACAAAAATCCAGTTCTGTTTATCAGTTTTCGAACAGTTTAGGTATTTGCAACCCACAAATAAATAGTATCAAAATGCACCAATGCCAACGACGCGAAGCAACGTCTCCACTTTCAAAAGTTATACCCACAGCATTCATTACACCGTCACACAAAAAAAAGTTGTCTGATCTCGGGACCCCGCTTTGGCATATTTTAGTAATTGGGTCGCTGAATCTGAATTCCACCTAGTATCTTTTAGTATTTTGGATCGCTAAATCCGACGGGGTCTGTGTGCCCCATCACGGTTTTTTCCAATTTGACCTGAAAATGACCTTGACCCTGACATGATGGGGCTCAACGGACACCGAATTTAGCGACCCAAAATACCAAAATATACAATGGTTGGTTCCCCATATCAGACAACTTTTTCTTGTGTACCGGTGTTAATAATGCTAACTACGGATCATAAGATGCTTATCTCTCTTATTTTATTTATTTAAATTATCAATATTAAAAAGCCTTTTATAGTTTTGTATAATAGAAATTTTTCAGTTTATTTTAAAAAGTCTTAATAAGTTTCTGTAAATATTTTTTGGGAATGGTGGGTATTAGTGTTAAAAATATTTTTTTTCATTACAAGGACACCTTGTTAAATTTATGTTCTATTTAACCAAAAATGTTTTTTTTAAGTTTATGTTTTTATATAGAGCTTTTAATTATTAATAAAAACATTGGGAATGTTTTAATAATATGTCGAAACATATTATAAGTTTTTTGATTAAATTAAAAAAAAGCAACATTATTTTAAGGGCTCGGTCAATGTGGAAAAATGCAATTTGGAGAACATAATTAAGAACGAAAATTAATTTATTATTTAAATTGTACGCATTAAAAAAAAATAATAAAAAACCGACCAAGCCAGAAAAATTATTATAAAATTGTTTTTGGCTTTGTTTGGCGCACTTTATACTAGTCTTTTGTAAACTGGTTGGTGTGCTTATTTTGCATTCTTTAAGATTTTTATACCTTTTTGTCAATAGATTGGTTAAGTAAAGCTGTCGCCTACGCTCTGGGGATCACCCTGAAATCTACGTAAAGTTGTCGGAAATCCATGTCGTTTTAGTCTTACGCTTGGCTGGTTAGTTTTTAGTAGTTCAATTTCCTTTCTTTCCTGTAAAATAGTGGCCTTGAGTCTTTATTGTCGACTTACGTGGTTAGTTCTTCGCTAATATGATTTTTACTTATTGTGAGGGTTAAGTTCTATTGTGATTCTAGTGACTGTTGTTCCTATTTGTTTTGTTAAAATTTAAACTAGCTTGTCGCGGTAAGTTTTTTTATTTCTTAAAATACTTAAATTTATATTTAAATGATCGAAATTTAATAAAATATGCAAAAAGATTATTTTTTATTTAATACCATTTTTACAATTTTACTAGAACATTTAAATAATAAAAATCCTAAATAATGTAATTTTAGAAGCGTACTGTTAATATGTTATTTTTATCGTTAAAAATGACATTGTTTAAGTTATTAAAACTAGATGTTTTGCTGTTTATTTTTTGAATTTTATTACAGTAATTTCTTTCTACTACTATAACTATGTGACATGTTAATAATAGTGTCTTTAGAATTGCAATTTAAATAACTAAAAAAATTCTGAGCGCAACATTTCGCACATTGTGTTGTGCTTTTTTCAGTTTCAAAGGTTTAATATTTTAAAAATCAATTTAAAGTAAAACAATATTTAACGACACACCTATTTAGGGCATTTAGATTACTCAGAAATTATTTTTCCAGTAGATTCAATTATGCCCTAATTTAAAATCTAGCAATTTTTTTTTTGAATAGTTTAAGCGAAAAAAAACTTACACAAACCAAAAATGTATTTTACACTAAAGTCAAAGGAAAATATATATTGTGGTTTTATAGTTTAACTAACTATATTGTCTGCATGCAAATTATTAAAGTAAACTAAATTTGGTTTTATTTAAAAGTAAAAAAAAAATAATTTTATTTTAATAATATTATTTTTGAGTTATGCATATACGCACTATCCAAATATTAGTTTCGCCTATTTCGATTAATTCCAGTCAATTCAAGTTACCTTTACTTTCAGGAAGATCATTGTGATGTTTCTAAATTGTGCGGCTTAAACACCTATATATTCTAATTGTTTCTTTTTGTTTTAGTTAATACTATATAATAATGTGTTCAATATTTCTCTATTTAGTCCTGCGTTTAGGCTTGGTAAAATTAAACAAATAGTTTCACCTTATACTCCCTTATTAAAACCCTTACCAAAAAAGTTTTGTTTTTATTTACTATATAACTAAGTTGTCCATTTAAAACGCGGGTCCTGGGTGTCCAATTTCGCTGCAAGAGGAAACTATCTTCAGGTTACGGTTTTTGGGTCGCTGATTCCCAATTTTGGGGTCCCGCAGCTCGGAAATTCTGGCATCACCCCTAAAAATACCAAACAAACCCTTTTTAGGTTTTTTTTTAACGAAAAATCTTATAAAAACCTATGGAAATGCTCTTTAGGCACCTAAAAAGTACTCCCAAGGTAAGTTTTTGGGTCACTGATTTCAAATTTGGAGGTCCTGAAACACTTGAATCCCCAAAACATCCCTTAAAAGGCAAAAACATTCTTATTGGAGGTTTTTAAAGAAAATAATATTAAAAATATGTATAAACTATTGAATATTTATAGAAGTTTTTTATTTTTTTTTGTCATTATATTAAATTGAGCCTAAATTAACTTTTAGGGTCATTTTTTGGGGGAAAAACGACCCACAATGATCCCTAAAATAACGTTTAATGAAAAAAAGCAAACAAGTTTGTGCTTTTTGCCTAAAATTTTGAATAAATAACTATTTTACGACCCAAAAAATATATATTTTTCTCCCCTAAGGGATTATGAATACCCCTCGCACCCCTTTTGGGGGTTTAGAAAATTTCCAATTCGAATTAAAAGTAAAACAATAAAATTAAAATAATTTCTTTTGTATTTTTCTTTTTTATACCAAAAAATTTGCTAACAAGTAAGTATCACCAGATGTTTTTACCTTTTTGACGAGAAAAACTACCCCTAAAACATGATAAAATAAAAAGTTGCAAAAAAAAATTCTTACATTTTGCCTTAGAATTTGAATGAAAATCAATTTTTTATTAAAAAAATCCCATTTACAACTAAAATAAATCCGTTGATCTCCCTTATTCCTATTTAATGTAAAATAAAAACAATTAGTTTACAATATTTACTTTTACATTTTTTTTTACTTTTTACTTTATGTTTCGGATAATAAGCCATTTAAAATAAAAAAAAAGGCATGGGTACTTATAATCCTTGGGGGAAGGAAAATATTTTTTGGTTGTAAAATGGCTATTAATCCAAAATTTATGGCAAAAAGCAAAACACTTTTTTGTTTGCCTTTTTTCCAATTGTACAATATTTAAGGGATGATTAGGGGTTATTTCACCCCTAATAAATTACTCGAAAATTTAATTTAGGCTTAAATTAATATAACGTCATGAAAAATACCTATTACTATCAATATTAAATAATTTCTATATATTTTTTATAAGATTATTTCTAAAAAAACCCTAAAAAGGGTGTTTATTGCATTTTAGGGGTGACGCCGAAGTTCAAGGGTTTTGGGACCCTAAAGTTCGGAATTAGCGACTTAAAAAACGTACCCTGGAAGTATCATTTAGGTACCTAAAAAGCATCTTCATAAGTTTTTTATAAGATTTTCGTTAAAAAGCCCTAAAAAGGATGTTTTTTGCATTTTTAGGAGTGATGCCAGAATTTCTGAGGTTTGGGATTCTAGAATTCGAAATCATCAATCCAAAAAACGTACTCTAAAGATAGTTTCCACTTGCAGCGAAATTGGGCAACCAGGACCCGCGTTTTGATTGTAGATACTATATAATTTTATGCACAAACAACTTTTAAATTTGGATTAGTTTTTTTGTTAATGTATTATTTACATAAACTAAATAATTTTCTTGTGCTTAGTTAAACCATTTAAAATGGTATGAACGCCTTAAACGCCATACATATTATAATCAAAACTTTTAAACACTATAAGGTGTTCATAGATACCTTTAAGCATATACCTATAAAGGCACCCTTTCTGCTTGGCCGTGAAAACTATCTTGCGAGAAAGAAAGAAGGATAGGTGTCAAACATATCTCTCTGGTTACAACGTGCTGATCGGTCGGAGGCTAAGGTTTATACCTAGCTCTGCATGCTAATCGGTCGGCTCCTCCCTGACGACCAATCAAATCTTAAAGCCAGAGAGAAAAGTTATGCACCTATTTTTCTTTCTTTCTCTCACGCTTGTTCGCACGACCAAGCAGAAAGGCTGCCTCTTTACGTATATGCTCGAAGGTAGATACTCTAACAGGCCGGCCGACAAACTAACAGAGATGCCTATAAAAGAATAGTAATGGAAAACTAGGTACCTCCTAGCCTCAGGCTAGGAACTTAAGCTTTTTTCATATTAACAATTGATTATGTGCGGCACGTGACATTTCTGACAGTCAAATGTCATTTCATCGTTCCTGGATCAACAACAATGGCCATTTTTTTGCTTCCACATTTTACAACTAAGCACAAAGTTATTTAATATAATTTAAAAGCCTTTTTTTACCACAAGGATTTAATGGTTTTTGACACGTTTGACACAAAACACGAAAAAGAAGGTTTGTTGTTGATCCACGAACTATAACCCCTCACCTCTGGTGACGTCACGCGCACATGCTCCATACTTATCTCATAACTAAAAAAGTAAATATTAATATAAACAAAACAAAATAGTTAATATAATTTGAAGAGAGGCGCATCTAAATTATTCTAAATACCTTATGTCTATTATAAATTTTAAAATAAATAAACAAACCAAAATTTTTAAAGATATTTTTTATTGTAAATTTTATACGATAACAATAATTAAATTAATAATTTATGTAATATGTTATGTGAATTTTACATTGCTCAATAATGTAGCTCCCACAAATTTTAATTTGGTTTGTAATTTAATTACCACGGTATGTATTTTTGATTTTTATTTTAAATATTGGTGAATCATAAATAACTACGTTGCAGGACGGTTTAAAATATTGCGGATAAAATAATTGGTTATACAGATTACCAATAATGCTATTATGTTTGTTTGAAATGTAAATCTAAAAATTGAGGAAGCCAAAGTGCATCATACGCAAAATACACAAAAACTGTAATTTGCAACTTTAACATTATTTTTGAATTAATTTAGTAAAAAATATAGATAAAACAGAAAATACAATTTGTTTAAGAACTGACTACTTTCTATATCTTATTTATATAAAATAATTTAAAAAGTATTTTAAAAAGCTATTTTTAAGTAATTGTTAATATTTTATAAATTGATATTTTTCATCCCGTTTAACAAAAAAATAAGTAATTAAAATATATATAATAAACTGTAAATAAGAGCCAGAATCTAACTGTATGTTGTATGTACAATAAGTGTGAAAATAAATTTTATTATTTTAATGTAGTTTTGTTTAAGCTTTTAATAGTTTACAACTTTTTTATAAAAAATATTGTATTTTACATTAAATTAAAATTACTTTTTTAAAGTATTATTATTTCATTAAAGCATAGTAAATATACAATAATCACACACTAGTATTTAGTTGTACTTATAATGAAAAACAAAATTTGAGGTAGTAATAAAGTATATCATACATATTTTATCAAATTAATGGTAGGATATATAAAAAAAAACAATTTTTTGAGACATATAAAATAATGTTTCATATACAGGATCCTCCAAGATTGCAAGATATAAAAAATCTATTTAAACAGAATATATAGGAACTTTTACCATCAAAATCTTATAAAAGTAACCAGTAATTATTCAGGTAACTATACAGAACTGCCTTACATAGTTATTTTTGCTAAGAGACAAGTAAGTTATTCTGATAAGTGTTACTTTCATTAAAGAAAAAAAATATTTTACGGATAATTTCCATAATAACAATTATTGTGATAATTGTAACCATGGAAATTATCTGGACAATGAAGTAATCCGTTAATGAAAGCATATAATATGCCGGTTTGTTAATTTATTTAAATGGCATTTCGATATATGCCGCTAAAAAACTCATAAAGGTATATTTGCAAAATTATTCATTTTAGGATTTCTTTCTAATATAAAAAAAACACTAACAATGTTACGGACTTTAAAAATGTCGGTTTAGTTGATAGAAACGTAAAAAAATAGATTTGTTTCATTTTGGTTAATAATTTATTTAAAATAATTTACCCTAGTTTCTCCCCATTCCGAGAGCCATTGTGGAGTATCCTAAGGACGCTAGAGTCATCCATTTTGCACTTTTCTTGCATCCTGTATTAAAAGAATTTTTCCAGCTAATTTCAGACTTTCCCATTTTTTCCACATTACTATAAAAAGCGCGAAGGAAGTCCCCAAATGCCAGTGTATCGTTAACTTTTGAACTATAAAGTAGTTGACAGAGACTGTCAGCATATTTGCGTTGCATTGTTGTTACTATAGAAACGTTTGTAAACCTCATTGCTATTAAAAAGGTATAAAACGAAGATCTGTGTTTTTATATGGTGTGTTACGGAACAATTATATAAAATAAAAAACAAATACGACCACAAAGATTTTATTATTAAAGGATACGAAATGGAGGTTAAGCCAAAAGTAATTAATATAATATTTTAATAATCATATGTATTTTACTTAAAACAAAAATGAGCCTAATCAGAATAATTTAAAAGGGGGGTAATATTTTATAAAAAAACCTCTATTATTCTTTATTTTTATAACTGACGTCTTTTCTTAACATACGGCAAAAGCTATTGGTATTTCTTTGCAGGAATTTTTAACTTTAATTTTATTAACTGGCTCACTTGTAGGTTATCTAAATTCACGTTTTTTGGTTGCATATGCACTTTGTAGTTTTCTTGATAGTAGCTGGTTTTGAAAGACAGTTATTACAGTTGTTTATTGTTATGTTTATAACTTAAGTATTTGGGAACCGGCGGCTGATTCCGCCGGTCCCCAAATCAAAAAATCAAAAAATGAGAAGTTAGCACAAGCTATGGAAAGTTTTAAATTGCCAAGACCGTCTCATAAAAAAGATTTTTTAAAATGGCATATTATTTTTGCTTTCGTTATATGGATCACCGAATAAAACAACTTCTATTAACGATTACCGATTAGATTAGATTATTTGAGCGGAGATGGCGGAAAATGACCTCCACCACTGCAACCTTACCAGATTTATTGTGGTTTCTCCTATCGTTCTTTAAAGTACCTTGTCCAAGCCCGTCTTCTTAACTAGACTCCAGAGTCTCGACACTGGCCACTCCATATAACTTGCCGGTTTTGGCTTCTCCTCCCCAAGCCTAGTAAACCTAAGCCTGCATAGTGTTTCGCAATGGCACCACACATGTAAGGCTGTTTCTTCAGCCTCCTGGCAGAACCTCACAGGCTATTCTCCACCAGTTATTCTTTCCAGGTGCTTGTTGAGTTTACAATGTCCTGTTAGTTGACCTACCGTTATCCTTACGACCTTACGGCTGTGGCTCAGTAGGTACGATGTAAACTTGGCCGAGCGGGTCTTAATGAACTGCTTTGCCTGTCGTTGTCCCGGTGTTTGTACCCACCAGCTTTGAAACTGTCTGTCTACCCAACTCTTAATAGATGCTTTGAAGAGACCTGCCGAGATACCGCAGAATGGCTCCGGGCCTATCATTTCCGCGGCTGATCCTCTTTTGGCTAGGTCGTCGGCCTCTTCGTTGCCTGGATGGCCCTCGTGGCCTGGTACCCAGGCTACCGTAAGTTTGTTTGCCAAGCCGACTTTTTCCAGGGCCTGTATACAGTCCCCTACTAGTTTGGAATTAACTTTTGGGGAGCTGATGGCCTTCAGGACCGCTTGGCTATCTGAGTAAATGACGATATTTTTTCCTTTATTTCCTTTTTCTTTAATCCTCACGGCGCAATGCACTATTGCTGCGATTTCCGCTTGGAAAACCGTGGCGTGCTGACCGAGACTTAAGATTACCTTTTCTCTAGGCTTATCTCCATAGATGCCAGCTCCTACACCCTTGTTGGTCTTGGAGCCATCTGTATACCAGGTATGATCGGCTTTGATTGGAGGGCCTCCCTTCCAGTCCTCCTATCTGGTATGACAATACGAAGTGTCTTTTGAGATGAAACAGGGGTTATCCTGTCTGAGGGCATCTCAAACAATGAGCTGACCTCTTGGTCCTTCTCTATTTCCCATCTTGGAGTCCTTCGGTGTTCTATAATTGGACTTTGACCTCCTTTGAGCCTATAAGTACCGCCTTTACTTGCCCCTGTATGTAGATGTGGAGTGGCGGCAGGTTTGCAGCACTTCTGGGGCTGCGGTTGGATTGTTCTCATAGCTCCCGTGATGCATACGCATGCTAGCCTTTGCACACTTTGAGAGTTGTCTGATTGCTACGGTCTGTGAGATCCTTGCCCCAGGCAATGAACCATAGGTTATCATGGGTCTTATTACCATTTTATACAACCACATGTTCATCTTTGGGTTAAGTCCCAGCTTTTCCCAAAGTCTACATCTCCCGATGCAATTTTGCCTTCTGAACAAGTTGTAGGTGTGTCTCCAGTTCATCTTTGGTCAAAAGTGCTCCTAGATACTTAACCTCTTTTGAGAAGGGGATTTCCACTCCATTGAGCTTTGGACATCTGAGTGCCCTTAGTGCTCTTTTCTTTGTGAAAGGGAACAATAACGGTCTTTTGTGGATTAACCGACAGACTTCCTCCCTGCACCATTCGTCTACGATGTTCAGTGCGTTTTGCGTCCTTTCTAAAAAGTCAAGTTCCCCTAAACGATGGTTGTCGTCTGCTAGCCGAGGCAGTGAAACTTCTCTTTGGCCATTTTTGCCAGAAGGTCGTCGACTAGGATCGCCCAGTATAATGGTGATAGAACGCCTCCTTGTGGGCAGCCCCTCCCCACCTCAGCTTCTATGGTGTCCTCGCCCAAGGTGGATCTAATGACCCTGTTTCTTAGACTGGCCTCCATCCAGTAACATATGGTGTGGGGGTGTTCCTTCGTTTAAGAGCCTTCATTAACGATCCTGTTGGAACGTTGTTAAACGCTCCCTTTATGTCTAGAAATGTGCCAAGCGTATCTCTTTGTCAGTTGACTTTGTCAGGGTCTCCAGATCGTCCAGAGCGGAGTCCGCAGACTTTCCCTGATTGATAGGCATACTGGCGGTCACTTAAAGGGATAGTGATGTATGTTATCCCATGTATCTATCCACAATTTTTTTCCCAAGTTTTGAGCAGGAACGAGGGACTTATAGGTCTATATGACTTAGGCCTTTGGTCTGAAATTCGCCATCTTTGGCAGGTAGACTATGTACCTTTTGCCATATTTTTGGTATGTAGCCCCAGGCAATGCATGCTCTGAAAATTTTGCAGAGATGCGGCAGTAATATGGCCATGCCTTTTTGGAGCAGTACCGGGTAGATTTCATCCGGGCCTGGCGACTTGTAAACGATTACCGATATGTGGCCTTTACTAAAGCCGTTGCGAGTAATAATAAAACACTAAAACCTGTTAAATTAAAATGTTTACCCCCAACATCTGATGGTGCGAAGTATCACCTGACAGAACTTATTTACAAGTTCAAATTTGGATGTTGAATATTATTAATGCTGAAGAATGGGGTTGAGAGAAAAAAACAATTCTACAACCTATTAAAATGACTCAACACCGGCTCCAGCTTGCATAATAAAAATGATTTTTTGTTCAGGTACAACTGGATTCATGAGAGAAACATGCACTTGCAAAAAAAGTGGATTGCTTTGTTTCTCAGTATGTAAAACTTGTGATCCTGACAGGTACATGCAAAAGTTTTCCACAACTTACAACAGAGACAAGTTCTGACGAGTCTGATGCTGAACGTGATAATGATAACGAGAATGTAGATGATTTGTAATTTCGTAACATGTAATTTTTACTGATTTTATTAAAATTAAAATTTTCAATTCATATTTTTTATTGTGTAACTCAAGAAAAATAAAAAACCAAAAAAAAATATTCTCATGATTTTTTTTTTATGTTTGAAAATTAAAAAAAAAGAAAATTTCGGATTTTTTAAATTTTTTACCCACGATTCCTTAAGGTAAAGCATTCCTACATTAATAAGGTAATAGGTAATCTCATGGAATGTTATGATTTTAAATTTAAAACGTGAATTTTTCGTTTGTTTGTTAGCGCAAAAGGTTTAAGGCTTATCGTTTTTTTTGGACAAACTATAACTCTGAAAAAAAAAAAAATATCTTTTTTTTGAAAAAAATTCTCCCCAAGACGGTATATTTTATTTTCTTCTTTCGCAGACCAAAAT
>JAHBCN010020825.1:0-14699 GCA_019359885.1 Listronotus oregonensis | reverse complement strand
TTTTTTATTTTTTATCTAAAGGGGTGCCAATTTTCTTCCTGTACTTGCTATAGATGTCGATAAGTATTTTAGTGTCATTAATTTCCCCATTTGTATTCTGGTGCTGGGATGGAGCAATTAAAATTACTGAGAACTTTAACAGTAGGGGTAGTAGGTTGGGGTTCACTATAAATGGGGCGTCTTATTTCTTCTGAGCTCTTTCCAATTACCACATATTCTTGTAATTCTAAAATGTACACCAAATTAAGGTCAGAATGGTTACAGATTATTTTGGATGTTTGTTAAAAATAGAAAAAGCGAGGTAAAAAGGTACATCGTACATCTGGATGGGTTTTGCTACAAACCCATAGCCCCAAAAACTCGGGTCTTATTTGACTATTGCAAAAAAAGAACAAAAATAAATGGAACATAAAACAGAGCGTATAATAAAACAGCTAAAACATTACACTATTAGACTTACCAAGAAATACTGGATTCTGATTGTCCATTTCATTAACTTTAATCACAAAAATAATATAAGAAAAATAGGGTTATATTTACAAAACAAAAAACCCAAAGACATTTGACAGTTCCGAAAACGATCCGTAAAGCGATCCAACGTCTGTTACTTTTGGACCGTCACGAAACTATTTTAAGGCCGCGCATGCGCCTAAGCGCACCAAAAAACAGTTCAAAAACGATTTCGAAACGATACCGGATTTCTTGTTGGAACAAACCTACTATCAACCAAGGCCACAAACGCGTCCTTAAATTCAAGCCAGATACGTACTGCCCATTAAACATTGGCAATTGAATTAGTGGTACCAATTAACGCTAAAACGCAGCATTTGTACGAACACTTACACTTGCCTCACGGTCTGAAATGTCAGCACTTGCAACTGACCCTTTTTGTCTCACTAAACTCGTGACATAAAGATTGTACATCGCCAATCAACTTAAAATAGTTGAACTTAGTAAACTCAATTTGAAATTAAACCTCATTAAATTCTTCCCACACAGGGGTTTTTTGTTCATTTCCCATTGATCATGCCTAGGTGTTAGTGGGGTTGGCAAGACAGGTGCTACTGATCACATTTATTTAGATTTGTCTTAAAATACAGTCTTACAAAGCTAGTGTTTTACAAAAAAATGACAAAATAGAATAAATCTAGTATTTCACAAAATTAAAAAAAACAAAATAAACCTTACAGAACCTTTAAAAAGTATCAGTCAGATAAAAATAAACAATAAAAAATACAAAGGTTTTACAATGTAAATATAAATCAAACACAAACAATATGACGTCAACTGTTGATGAAGTTGTAGCATAGCTCAGCCCTTAAGAAGAAGTTATATATTAACTAAAAGTAAGAACGGCCGATCAAGTTGCAAACAAATAAATAAAAACTGTAAAACAACTTTCTGGGTTATAGTCCCTATGACTAGTAGAGTTTTTAATAAAATACGATATCACGAGGTTAACGTTAAAAGAGCGGTGTATAGAACTTCCGCCCCGGAGAACTCCAACGGTTAAACAAACAAACATCTTTTTTATCGGCGTGGTCATGTCGTCACTGGGGCGTTTCCCAGCATACAGAGAGGTCCACGATTGTGGTAGAACCTTTTTCCCGGATGACTAGGTCCGGTTTGTGAAGGCGACCATGAAAGTGGCGCACGGAGGGTTAAACTTATACGCTACCCCTTATATCTGCACAATTTTGCAAAAAAATTTACAGCCTGGTCATGCCTTCGAATACGTTAAAAGGGAGTAGCTGGGCATCGTTGGAGAATATGCGATAGATTTTTTCCGCTCACGCCCCGCGCGGCAGCGTCTAGTTTCCTGGGGTAGGCGGGCGTTGTGTAAACCTCCGATGGAAGGGTGGGTGTTTGTCCGAAGCTGCATGACCTGGATGTAGTCCTTGCCGTTCCAACTCGGGGCCGGGTCTCGGATCCAGAGGTGGTTCCCGACATGGCCACAATGATCCGCCAATCCAGCGCCGCTGACGATCTTTTGGTGCAAATATGAGATTTGCGCGTTGCCCCTACCTTAAAGGCGGGCGAGGCTGGTAAGGAAAGCTTGAAGATGTTATACATAATCGGACCTGAAGAAGGCTTCAAGTTTCGCGTCAGCTTTGCGAAGAAGCAGGTCCAGTCTTTCCAAGATAATGTCATATGTGTTTTTTGTTATTAACAATTCTAATTTTTATTAAAAAAAAAAATCTCAAAACCCTTTTTTTTAAATTTTCATTTTGCGTCGATTCAGCTATCGCTTATATTTTTCGACCCCATAATTATTTTTTTTTAGAAAACACACTTTTCGAATGGTCTAAAAATAAATGGTATTACTCTTTTTGTCCCCAAAAAATAGGTCGTTAAATACGAATTTAAGGTTAAAACCTGAAGTCCTAGAAAAAAAAGTTTTAAATAAAATTCTAGAACGTAAAATTCTACAAAAAAAGATTTTTTAACTTTTTTTTTCCAAAATTAAAATTAACTGAGAAGGTGCTGGAACTAGGGAATGATAACAGCAATTTTAAAAAATCAAAAATTATTGGAAAATTAAAAAATCATAGTTTTTTTTTTTAAATTTTTATATAATTAAACTTTAATTTTAGAAATTTTTTTTTAGAATTAAATAAATGGGAGTTATGACGATTAGTGGTGGGTTCCTGGACCATGCGCTATCACCAGGGCGACTTTAAAATGTTCATACAATTTATAATAAATATGAATAGTAGGGCTAAGCCAACAATAAAATACGAAAACAAATAATCGATTTTGGGTATCTGGTAGGGGAAAGTGGGGAGCATTCGACCGTTTACCATTCAAAAATTTCTAATAAAAAATGTGTTTAATAATATGTTTTATTTGATATGTAATTCAACTCACTGAACAGTTTAGTAAAAAAAAATAATGAAACAAAAAAAAGTTTTTTGAAAACTTTTCAATTTAACGTTTTTCGACAAACCTACGAATGGTCGAATCATCCCTACTGCTGGGGTAAATTCGCCATGCTGGGGGGATTAACCCCAAAAAATTGTTTGCCAACGTATATTTTACAGAAAAATTCCAAATTAAAACAATTTCTAAATACTTATTAGCAAAATATATATAAAGCTCGTTCGGCTGGCGAACATTCCACCCTTTTAAGTTAAAATCAAATGTATATAAGTTAGCCGTTCTTGCTGCTCCTAAATTTTTGGCTCTGGGAAGAATGCTTAAAATATCGTTCCTTTCAACCACAGAAATATCTTGAATAGGAGGAAACACAAAAGTATTAGAATTATTTTTCGTCGTAGAAAATTAACGTTTATATTAATTCCGATAACTGAAAGAACTTCTCCAATATAATAGACAACTCTAGATTTTGTAGGAAATTTCAAAATTACAAAATCACCCTGTGTCACTAGGTCTCCACTTTCCAATAACGGGAACTCTTCAGTCGTCAGAGTCGTCCGTATCAGCCAACTCAATTGAGTTGTCACTTTCACCACTGTCAGATTTGTCCTCCTCTTTCAAAATAGATCTCTTAACTGGTGGTTTTTAACCTTGGCTTTCACAGCAGCGATCTTAAGAGATTTTTTCCTCTCACATTCTGCCTGTATTCTGCCCAACTCTTCTAGTTCAGGTGTCAAAGTATATGGGTATTTCTCCCTTAACTTTAAAAAAAGCAGAAATTTTTGACTTTTTTTATTTTTAATAATATTGAAATATAATTATCTCAAAACAATTTTTTAGAATTTAAACTTGGTGTAATAAATGCCTAAATACAAAACAAGTAGTGATATCCACTGGCAAGGGACTGGCAAAATGTCTACTTCGTTATAAAAGTCACTTCTGTCCCCTTGGCTTTCTTAGAAAATAATTTGAAATGTAAGTATTAGTTATTATTAGTTATTATTTAACCCTATATTGATTTTTTTAACAAAGATAAAGAACTTTAGAAAAATGAGTCAGAAAAGACTAAAAAATATATAAAATCTTTTTCCTATCCAATTTTTTGTCTACTGAAATTGAAAATATCTATTTTGGTTATAGTATTTTTTTAAACTTGATTATGGCATGCGATAAGCTTTAAAACCCAAATCATCAAAAATGATATGATGATATATATATATATATATATATATATATATATATATATATATATATATATATATATATATATATATATATATATATATATATATATTATTATTTTTTTTTGCAAAAAACGCAACGGGACAGTGGTGACGAAAGGGAGGACAGGAGTGACAAAATAATACATTTAATAAATTGTTAGGATATGTTAGGTTAAATATTTAAACCTTATTAATCATATCGATATTGATGTTAAATTTGAATAATCCACGTCCATAATTTGCAGGTTCTTCTAGTTTTCCATAAAATATTGATAGGTAAATTCATAAATATCTACAATATCTGGAAATCCGTAGACAAATCCTTGACAATCTCTGGTTACTTTTTTTCCCTAAAAGGTCCCTTTACATTTTCAGTTTCTGTTACTTGACATATATATTTCAAACGTTTTGAAACCGATTTAAATTGGATTAATAGCCAATCATCTTTTTTAATGTCTGATTCATCTACTCTCATGACCCGATTGCAATTTTCCGAAGTCATCTTCTTTTTAAGATATGATAGAGGTTTATTTTCTTCTTCATCCTCACTTAATTCTGTATCTGTTAAACGTTTTGGATCAAAGGAAGTATTGAAATTATCGAGGATTAATTTATCAAACAAACATTCCGAGGGTTTTAATAGAAAATGGTCGAATGCAGAGTTGGTGTCACACTGAAAGCAACTACTATACTTTAACCTCAGTCTAGTATTCTTCTCCTTTGACCAAATAACGTCGTATTTTCATTGTATTTTGAACGGAGCGCAAATTTTCTGAAATTATTTTTTCTGACAGCTTAATGATCTCATTTATATTATTGGTTGTAATTTCATACAGTAATATCTTACTATTATTCTCTCTAACGTTTTTAATGAAACTTTCCACAGATGTGATACTATTTCCATGGCTAACTGTTTGATCAGCAACTCTTTTGAGTGCTCCTCCAACACCATCTGCCACGCTCTTGCCATGTCCAGGTTCATAAAAGTTCCAGGTCAAAATTTCCATTTGATAGAATGCAGCAAAATCGCACATAAGCTGAAAGTTCGTTTTTATTTTTTTATTGCGATGTTGGGCCATCACTAACAAAATAAAAAAAACTAATTTTCTGTCGGACAACAAATTTTTAAAAAAATTTTTAGATGGGGATGGTGAAGTAGGTCATTTGATACACCACAAAAGGAGATACACTCTAGTCCATTATCTTTATTTCTGAGATAAACAACACCTGTATAAAGAGATTTGTCTTCCGATCCTCGAAGTGGACACTTTGAATTTCTTGGTCAAATTTACACATGTAATTTTCGGAAAAATCTATGTTTATAATGGCTTCTTTTTGAGAGATTTGATCTCGCAGCAGGCGGATTTGATTTTGTTGATGACTTGCTCTAGAATGGTGAGGCATTATTGTCTTCAAATAGCTTTTGAAACTAGTACGAAGATCGTCAATGGTACTTTCAACAGATACTTTAGTTTGAACTTTTACTTCTACTTCTTTTCTGTTTTTGTCTATCCTTTTTTCTATTTTTGTTTCCCATTTAAAGTAAGATATGTTACATTCTTCCCTTTTCTCTGAAATAACTTTATTTACTTTTTTGCACACTACCCAAATCCAAAATATACGATCTGTTTTTTTTTCACAAAAAATAGTTCTTTTAAAACGTCGACCGAGTTATTTTGGGGGAAAAAATGGTTTAATGTTGCTTTTTTTTTTAAATAAAAAAATAAAGTTTGCATGTTTGACGCAAAGACATTTTTTTAGCGCTAACGTGGGGTTTTAAAAACCCGGTTTGTAACGGCAAAATTTAAAAATTTAAGCCGCGGCCCATTGATAAAGATTTGTGTCGAATCAACTTTTTTCGCAAATATTTGCGTGCTCGAGGTTAATTGTGCTAATGTGTACGTGTTCGTCGCATTTTGGGGTTTTTCGACGCACACAACGCCCCCCCCCTCGGTTGTCGGTTTTTGAGCGAACATAAAAAGGGTTTGCGTCGCATACTTTTTTCAGTGTGGACGCTTTCGTGAAGCTTTGGATAGTTTGTCTTTAGTTGTTTTGCAATTGATTGGATTCGGGGTGGATCAACCCCATGAATAACGATTTAAAAAAAAACAAAAATGTGCAGTGTTCATCATTATGGGGGGACTTAGAGGTTCAATCAAAAAAAAAAACAAAAAAAACGGCGATACTAGATAAAACATTTATATAAAAAAAGAACTTTGGAAGGCAGTTCCCAGTTACTAAAAATTTGCTTGATGAGAGCACCGGTCATTTTAAGAACTTCCTACGAATGTTCCGCAAGACTTTCAAATTTTGTTAAATAAAATTGGACCAAAAATTCAAAAAAAGGATACAAACTTGAGAAAGCTATCTGCGAAGTAAAGGTTTGCTATCACTTTACGATTCCTGGCAACGGGTGATTCGTATTCTAGTCTACAATATCTGTAGTTTTTCACAATTTATCTGGATATGACAGTCACTTCATTATAAAGACTCTTGCTACGGAAATAAAGGTGAAATAAAATTAATTCCTTTAAACAAGGAAAAATACATATCTTTTACAAAACTTATATTCAAAATACTAAAATTAAATTTAGATTTTTTATTCTTTTAGATTCATGAGTAGTAGTCTAGCTGAATTATCATCATATTTAGACGCTTTGACTCCCAGAAGAAAATTTGCAAAAAATATTATACAGATGAGTCTAAATACAAGCTCATTTACTCGTAAAGGGTTTATCCTTATGAATATGTAGATAGTTGGGAAAAATTACAGGAAACTAGTTTACCACCCATAGAAAAATTTTATAGTAAAATTACTAACAGCAGTATTTCTGGGGGAAGAATATAAATTTACTTGTAAAATTAGCGGAATACATTTAATATAAAAAACGCTTAAAAAATACGGAACTCTATTTAAAAACAGATGTACTATTGCTGACTGACATTTTTGAAAATTTTCGGGACTCTTGCTTAAAAAATTATAAACTCGATAGTTTACACTGTTATACCGCTCAGGGCTCGCGTTTTGATGCTATGCTTAAAATCACATTTGATAGAATGCAGCAAAATAGCACATAAGCTGAAAGTTCGTTTTATTTTTGTATTGCGATGTTGGGCCATCACTAACAAAATGAAAAATACTAATATTTCTGTCGGACAACAAATTTAAAATAGGTTTGAGATGGATGTGAAGTAGGTCATTCGATACACCACAAAAGGAGATACACTCTAGTCCATTATCTTTATTTCTGAGATAAACAACACCTGTATGAAGAGAGATTTGTCTTCGCGATCCTCCGAAGTGGACACTTTGAGTTTCTTGGTCAAATTTACACATGTAATTTTCGGAAAAATCTATGTTTATAATGGCTTCTTTTTGAGAGATTTGATCTCGCAGCAGGCGGATTTGATTTTGTTGATGACTTGCTCTAGAATGGTGAGGCATTATTGTCTTCAAATAGCTTTTGAAACTAGTATCATCGTGTTAAGAATTATCACTATGCAAAGTTTGAAAGCAATTGGCCAAAAATTCAGTTTCTAAAAAAATTGTGGGATCCTTTAAAGTGTGTGTTTATCTCGAGAACCGCTGCTCCTAGAGACTTAAATAAAGTATACTTTTTGATGCAGATGGATTTATAGTAACTTATTCTTTAATAAACAGGTCAATATTCTAAGTTTAAAAAAAGTTACGACATCTAAAACAAGTGAGGTAGGCCGTAGCTGGCGCCCTCTACTAGCAACATCAAAAGCGTGGACGAATTTAAATTTCTCGCCTCAGAAAACCCCCGAATCCCAAATTTTGCCGCTAGGTCATTTGGTTAAAGAATAATTAAGAAAAAACGAAAGCAAAATTAAAACTTTAACACCCTGTATCTTAATAACTAAGCATTTTAGGGCCCACGTTTATATGAACTTTTCGACTTAAAATCGAACCAGGAATGCCTCCTTCAAATTATGACATACCATTAAGTAACACCCTGTATAGTCAATTCACAAACTTCACGAAAATATTATTTAATTGTTTTTTTTTAATTAGGTGCAATTGTTAAGTGAGAAATTTGAGACTTGACGATAAAGTTTAATCAAAACCACAGAAAAAAACATACAAATAGATTGTTCGCTTTTGAAATTTTCTCTGGGGCGTTGCAAAATAAAAGCAACTTTTTTTTTGCAAAATCTAGAATGAAATTGTTTTTACCAAAGTGTTCACCTTAAGGGCAATAGCTTCTAGTATATATTTGGTGTGGGTCCCATATCTCACTTTTGAGTCACTATTTGATACTATGAATGCTTATGTAACTACTTGAAAACCTCAGATTTTCGTGTTGACCATTTTCTCAAAACGAAGTTTTTGGAGTTATGTCACTTTTCTTTCAGGGTGACGATTTTATACTAGTTGTCTTTTGACAAAAACACTGCGAATTGGTTATCGAGTCAACACACTGAATAAGAAAGCGGTAGAAAGTGATCTATGGTTGAAGTGGGTAGTTTGAAGTTTAATTACCATGGTTTAGTCTTACCTAGTATTGTAAATGAAAATATTTCCAGTGGTAATATTTCCATAGAAATGGAAATATTGGAAATTTTCAAACGTGTCTCGGAAATATTGAAAATTTAGTAACTACATACTGGAAAAAAATAACGCGTTTTAAACCACTCAAAAAAAAAGGTTTATAATCATTTTTCTATACTTTTGTGCAGTACAAATTTCAAACTAGAAAAATAATTTCTGAAAAAGTATTATTATGATTATGACTAGTGATGGGATAATTCGAATTAAAAATAATCGATAATCCGATTATTGAAATAATCTCTATCATGCGATTATTCAGATTTAATTTGAATTTAATATTGAATTGATTACGCGTCGCGAAAAAAAAAATAATAACATGTAATAACGAATAAGATTTAATATTTTAATAGTAAATTATATATTTATGTAAATAGAGAGGACAACTTAATTATAAAAAAGGTAATTTTTTACTTATCGGGCTCACGGCCGATTTTATTAAAATTTTGTATACAGGGGTTATACGCCCCACTCGAACCCAACCTCACATCTGCACAAACTCCTAAAATTCCTCCTTCTTAAAACTGATATACTTATTATTTTATACGATAAATTTAATTTTACCTTATTTTAACAATTATTTTTAATGAAAAAAGCACAACAAGCGCTTCCCAAAAAATAATATTTTTACTTTTATAAATGTCAACAAAATTGTCTAGGTATTTTAGACAATCTTATGTTGGTACATCAGGGACCCGCGAAACAATTTAATGCGCTTAATTTTTAAATTTAAATCGCAAAAAATAAAAATAACTCAAATTTATAAAGTTGGCCATTCAATTGTTTCGCGGGTCCCTGGCGTACCAACATAAAACAGTCTAAAATCTCTAGACAATTTTGTTGACATTTATAAAAGTAAAAATAATATTTTGGAAGTGCTTGTTGTGCATGTTTGTTAAATGAAGGTGAGTTAAATTTATCTTATAAAATAATAAGTGTATTTCGATAACATCCTCCATTTTGGGTGTAATCAGTTTTAAAAAGGAGCAATTTTAGGAAGTTTGACTTCAGATTCGTGATCAGCGTTCCAAAAATCCCCGATATACAAAATTTCAATAAAATCGGCCGTGGGCCCGGTAAGTAAAAAATTACCATCAAAAATTATAAATGGAAAATTGATTTCCTAAAATAATAATAATATATATATATAGAGTGTCAAAAAGTCCAGAATCTCCGTTGACGAATTATTAGAGATCCCGGACTTTATGACAAACTGTATATAATATTAGTCTTTGTGTTTAGTTACACCCGAATCGAGTTACATATTCATTCAAAAATCAAGATTTTAAAATTCAAACGGTTAAAAAATAAAATAATTATATAATTCGAATTATCAATTAATCCGATTATTGAAATCATATCCCTCCTTGCCCCCCTGAACATATTAATGCCAAACAAGGTTTGTTTACTTTATTTCTATCCAAGAATTCGTTGCTAAGCACTTATTGTATTACCTATGATAATCTATCATTAAATGTTTATTTGTTTGAGTTTTGTAGTACGTATTTTTTATTTCCAATATTTCCTGATATATCTGGAAATTTTCCATCACTAGTCTTACCTAATAGGCCTTGCCCAGGAGGTCTACTTTTAATAGCAGCTGTTGCGAGAGCATATGACAACACTGCAGCATCGTAGGCTTCCATTTTCAGGTTTTTCGACGAGCTGCAAATAAATTGGCTACAATGCATTTTGTGACACTTGCGGGAGTATCAAAATACCTAGTCAGTTAAAAGTGCACAACAGCTACATTATGGTGCTAAAAAGAAGAAAACAGGTTTTAATCTAGCCTGCGATTTTTCCTGCAGTCTTTTAAATCAGGGTAGGTAAGGGACTTATGTATATGATGGATGCCCGTAATGACGTTGCTGCTGCTGTGCGTAAATTGTTTAATTTATAAACTTGATGTTGGCATTCCTAACTTTTGATTTAAGGTTTGATTGGTCCGTGTAAATACTGTCACTTGTGACAAAGCCTTTTATTTTGTTAAAGTGTATCAACTCATTGGTTTATGTTTATTAAAAACTATTTAAACGTCTAAAATTAACCCAAAAATAATCAATATATTTTATTGCTGCCCGTATTTGTATCAACTGCGCATGACCAACACGTGTCTCAAAGCCAACCTCAAAAAGTTAAAAAGAACACCTACCCGCAGCCAAGTGTCAAGCAACAGTGTTATGCATGCATGGTTTGTTCTTTAACCAGAGAAAAGTCTACCAGCTTCAACTGCCATGTATTAATACAAGTAACACATTTCAGAACACAGTGCGATTCTTTAATTGGAATAAATTTAATAAAATATAAAAAAAATGTGTATGAAAGAGAAATCTATACAGTATGTCACAAATTTGATATATGACGATATCAAGTAATACATCATAATTTAAATTTTACTTCCGTGTCATTTGCGAGATTTTCAATAATACAATTTATGTTTCTTTAGTTTAAAAAATAAAAATAGCAAAGATCATTACGGTTTAAACTCTAAAGTAATAAAAAGCATTGCTCATAAAGTAGTCTGTTCATTAACAAAATTTCCTCGAAAATTTTTATACCTATGTGTTAATGAAGGCATATACCCTGACGGTCACATTTCAATAGTTCTATAAAGACCATAGACCTGGAGCCGAGAGGGTTTTTGCATGTATCATAGGCTCCACGTCGAGGCTTTGGGGGCTGATAGACAACGTTATTCCCCACTTTGAATTCCGGTATGGCATCCCTAAAGTATAGCTTTTAGGAGGGGTGAATTTTCAAACGTGTAAGTAATATCCATGCCCTTGGATCATAGGCCCAACTTTGATTATTGATTTATGTCGTCAAGAAGGTCGCCAAAGTCCGCGAACCCAATATGCCATACCAATATGGCGTCACTTATGGTCCGCCATACTGACCGAAAGGTGTAATTTTTCCACTGTGGACATGGATCATGGGCCCCACGCTGTTGTTTCGCGATC
The DNA here is from genome assembly GCA_019359885.1 of Listronotus oregonensis. NCBI lineage: Eukaryota > Metazoa > Arthropoda > Insecta > Coleoptera > Curculionidae > Listronotus > Listronotus oregonensis. The sequence goes on along the minus strand of JAHBCN010020825.1, from coordinate 3,069 downwards.
ATTGTTAACAATAAACTGTAGAACAAAGATTTCAAAATGCCATACCTCTGAGGCATCGCCAAGTGACCGCCATAATGGGGTTCATTGCTACATTTTATTTGGCGTCTATTGGGTAGGGCGTTTAATTCTCTGCTACAGTTCATTGTTAACAAAGATTACGAAACAACAGCGGGGGGATGTCCATTCTACAGGGGAAAATTCCCTTTTGGCAGACCTTTTGGCATATTTTTGGTATTTTATTTTGGCGACCTTTTTTTTCTAGCTTTGGCCTTACAAACTAAGTTTTTTTCCCAGTAATAATAATTGCATAAGATAAAATGTAAATCAAAAATAATTATATAAAGGTTATTTCAAACCCAACATAAATAGACGGGGACACACGCTTCACGCCCAGGGTTCCGGTCAGGGAAAAAAAAAAAATTTTTTTTTTTGTAAGTGGGATGGAAGATGCTTTAGTTCGGGATCATTTGAGTTTAAAATTTTTGGTAACCAAATAGGTAATTTAAAATTTTTGGAGATTAGTATATTTAAAAGAGATTGGGTTTTTTGGTGATATATCTGAAATTTAAAAAAGTACATGGTTAAGGTCCCATATTCACCGCATATAAAAAGGGGGGTCTGGCTTAACCCCAAATTTTTATAAAGGTGACTGGGAAAACGCCCATGGTTTGTTTTTGCGGCTTATGGTTGATCCCCAAAGATATATTAAAAACCAATTTTGTATGGTATATCAGCATAAATTTTAAAATAAAAGGTATTAGTCTCGTTTCCATATTTGTTCCATTCCTGTTCCATTTTCTTTAGCTTAGGTAAGTAATCTTGAACGATAAGAGATATGTCGTGATTGCTGTTGTTAAGATGTGCATTTTTGGCTACGCGTCGACTATTTCGTCGACGACGACCTTCCTGACGACATAAATTAATAATCAAAGTGGGGCCTATGATCCAAAGGCATGGATATTACTTACAGGTTTTGGGCACCCCCCCAAAAAGTACACTTTGGGACCATACCGAGAATTCGGGGAAAACTTTAGGGGGGCCTGTACTGCAAAAACCCTCTCGGCTTCAGGTCTACCAGATTATCCAAATATCTAAAAAATTTAAATCTGCTACATATTGGACAGTTTGGATTTAGAAATTTATGGATTTTTGGAGCATTGCCTTAATATTCTCTTGGGAAACCCTTTTCCTATCTAAACTGCAATGTTGTAATTTGCATGATGCCCTTTAACTAATTAGTTCATTTTCAAATGTAAAAATATGAGACTTAGATGCAGTGGGGCTTGGGGGCAATCTTTGGGGAGGTCATTAGTTAAAATTTCAATGCAAATGGCTTAACTGATTTTTAGTTAAAAAAAAAAATGACGAAGGATTCAATTTTAGGCTTTTTATTTCACACAGACGTTTACTCCAAAAAAAAAGAAGAAAATTCAAAAATAAATGAATAACAAACACCTCGAAAAATGCGAAATTTCCTTCTTCGCGGCAGTTGACCCAGACCATGCGATAAACTGCTTCGGAAAGCTGCCGAAATCGCCCAATCGTAAATTAGACCGGAAAAACTCGACTTGGCTCCGTTTAAAACAATGCGGTCATTGCAGGCTGCCAGCCCGGTTTTTTGCCAACGGACGAAACCACCGATCTGGAGATCGCTGCGCGAAGCTTGTGGAATCCAGTAATCGGTCAACGAGTTTATATACTTAGAATAATAAAGGAAAATTTAAAAGATTGAAAAAAATATTTATTTGTTCATTTATATCATTATTATGTTTTTGTTCTGAAATATTAGTCGAAAATATTGGGAGGTCATTGACCAAATGACCTAATGGAGGAGCCGCCACTGCTTAGATGGTGAATACTCTAAAGTTGAAGGTATCAGACATGGAAATCTCAGGGTTCGGTGCTGGGACCGCTTATCTTCCTTATCTACATTAACGCTATTTTTGTAATTTGCAAATTGTACCCCAATTGTTGAACGTGTGTAAGCCTGACTGGATGTTTAACAATAATAAATACAATTTGGGGCCAGATGACAGCTGTCAAATTTGACAGTTACAATCGTTTACGATGCCGATATTAAAAAAAATTATAGGAGCTTTTTGTCCGCAATGGCATTTTACGTGGTTAGGTGTGACTTTTTATACAGGGTGTCCCAACTCTATACACTAAATATTTTTGCTCCTGTACATGATACAAAAAAAAATAAAAAATGTGTGTGAAAATAGAGTTTTCATTGTTAAGTACGTTTTTTTAATGGAACGCCTTGTATATTTTGACAAATTTTGACTCTTTATTCAATTCTGCATCATAAATGTATACACTATACGTCAATTATTGCTGGTTTTTGAGATAACGACCTATAATTGTAGTATTATCTATTTACTCATGTAATAATTAAAAACGATTAAAGAATAAAAACAATTAACATACCAGCCTATAGTAAATGTTTGAACTGCTGGCCGTTTTTTAGTACTATTTCCTGTCATAATTATTTTAAAATATTTTTTTTAGTTTCAAAGCGACCAGTTTAGTTCCTTTATTAGTTAGTAAATTATCTCAAAAACCAGCAATAATTGACGTATAGTATATTTGACATATTTGATTAAAAGTTGAATATAGAGTCAAAATTTGACAACATATACGTGGCGTTCCATTAAAAAAAACGTACTTAACAAAAAACTTTGTTTTTGAGACACCCTGTATATATACACCAATACTATTAATAAAATTAGTGTTACGTAACACACATTTTTATCCTTAGTTTTTTTTTCTGTATCATGTATAGGGGCAGAGATATTTAGTGTATAAATAGAGCTGGTACACCCTGTATAGGTCATTAGAGACCCCGCACCGTATATAAATCCAATATTTTGTATAAAATAATAATAAAACTTGTAATACTCTCATACATTTATACTTTATAGCCATCAAATAAACTACTTAACTAAAAGAAAAAGAAAAAAAAAACACAAAAATAAAATAAATAATCCCATTTATTCCTAAAAAAAAAAAAAAAAAATTACATATTTAAATAAAACATTTTATTGACTAAACTATATCTATAATAAC
>JAHBCN010020824.1:0-14724 GCA_019359885.1 Listronotus oregonensis | reverse complement strand
GAGCTCTGATTTCAGCTGAAAATCCTTCTTGTTAGAGCCTTCTTGGGTTTCAGAACGATGAAAAATTGTAGATGAAAACCTTAATTTCCTGGAAATATGAAAAACAATTCTTTGAAACGCCCAGCCATTACTTGCAAAATCCTATCTGGACAAACTTCTAATTTAGTAGGGCGCTGCCGTTTGCCGAGAATAAAAAACATCTAAAATATAAAGAGCTTGAAGACGCTTTAAATTCATTCCTTTGCGTTAAAACTTTTGGGTCCTTTGGATAATGAGGCTAAGGGTTTTATAAATGAAATTGTCAAAAAAAATCCATGCAAAACATCTCGAAGTTTCCTTATCCAAAGAATTGGTTTAGCTGTGCAACGGGGTAATGCAGCATCGGTACTAGATACAATCCAGGAAGATCTAGGAATTGATATGATTTAGTTAATTCTAGAATATTGTAATTTAGTATTTATAACATTACATGTTTGTTTAAAAAATTATATTATTCAAGAGCTCTATTTTCTAAAAAAGTTATATATAACTTAAATTCAAAATCTTGTAAAAATACATAGTCCATGTCCCATAAGGTTTCGTGTACCTTATATAGTTTATGAAATATTAGCGTTTTATAAAAAAATGTTATTAGGCCTTTTCTCTGTATTTTGCTGTTTGACCCCCAATTTTTACTTTAGATTTGTGTTTAGCGGAAAAAATACACCAGAAAATCTCAGTCTAATACACAGCCCAACCACTTTTTTTTGTGGCCTGTGTATTTATTGTTACTGTAAAGAAGATGCATGTACAATGATTATTTCTTTATTTTCCCTGTTTTCTCCATTATAGGTTTTTGATCCGGCTTTGTAAAAGAGTCGTATGCTTTAAATTATGTTCCAGTCATTGGAATTGTGTCCTCAAATGGTTGCTGTCTTTCCGGATAGCGAACAAAATATAAATTGTGCGTCATTTATTCGTTTTTTTCACCTTCAATATAAACTGTTATCATATCAAATTTTTTAAAATGTTAATAAGTCGTTTTTTATAAATTATTATAAAAAAATGGAATTGACGTCAAATTTTAATAACAACTAGAATATTAACATTGTTTTATTATCAGGATATAAGTTTTTCTTTCATAGCCTACTGTGGTCTAAAGTAACCAAGTTCAAATATATCGCATAGATAATCCATATCATCCATGGAGTCCTATATACAGGGTGTTAATTAATTGAGTGCCGATAATACAGGGTGTGAATATTGTGATGTTGGTAATTTTAAAAAAGAAGAGTTTATATTAACATATGTCCTAAAACCCTCTTAGTTTTTAAGCTACAGGGTGTTAATATTTTAAGAAAAAAGCGAGTTTTTAATCATAATTTGTTATCATTCTTAAATATTTTGATAAAATTTTGTACACATAATTTCGTCATTAAATAGCATGTTTTGACGTAAATTTTTTTTTAAATTTTCGCCAGAGACGTCCGTACGGGGTTTAAATTGACAATTTTTAATGAAAATCATGGTACGTCACTGATTTTTCTAAAAACCAAAACTTTTTCAAAATCCCCATTTATTTTGGAGCAAATTTTGTTCCTAGACTTACTTTTGTACGACGTTCCGTTTTCGCGTAAAAAAATAAAAACCAAAAATTTTTTTTTCTTTAGTTCATTGCGACTGTTTTTGGTATTTTGTTAAAATGTAGTTGGCACCCACTATAAGTGAAAACATTTTTTTTTTGGGACAAAAATTAAACTGTACGTCTCTGATTTTTTAAAATTTTGTTTTAGGAATCAAGATTTATTAAGTAAAACGATTAATTCAAAATCTTAAATTATGGCGCTTCTCCATTACCCAGCCTACAAACTTTTTTTATTTCATTGGCTTTAAGGAGACATTTAAGTTGCTTATCGTTTCTTTTTTGAAATATTCAATATCATGCCGCATGATGTTTCGTTTTAACTTAGATCGTCACTAAAAACAGAATCTAGGTGTAGTTCTACAACATTTCAGCGAGATGGACGTTAACAACCTTATGATTTTATATTGGTATCACCGCCGTTATCGTCGGAAGAAAACCAAAAAACACTGGGTGCATCCACTACTAAGAGAACGACCTAATAAAGGAACTTTTCGATTGCTAATGAGCCAGTTGCGAGATGATGAATCAAAATTTTTCAACTTTTTTCGTATGTCTATAGCGACTTTCCATGATCTTCTCCATAGATTGAAAGAGAATTTGAGAAAACAGGACACAAACATGAGAAAAGCTATCAGCTCTGAAGAGAAATTGGCAATATGTATAAGGTAAGAAAAATTGGTGATCAACATAATATGTAGTTCTTAAAAAATTGCTTATAGGTAATCGTTAAAATTGCTTTTGGTGGGCCGACAGTGACTCATTTTGACGACATTACTTAGGTTGTTTCGATCCATTTTTAATAGATTATAAATAAAACAATGCTAAACTGGTATTATTATTTAGTGGGACTTTTTAAAAACTAGACAGGTCTAGGTCTTGTATGATATATTCTGGGTCATAATTTTGTGTGGAGAGAGATGCACCTGAGGATGGCGGAATAATATCACCTTGTGCTGAGGTGGACACTACTGGTGTGGAAGCTGACTGTGCTAACGGTGACACAGATTTAGGTTGTTCGCAAGTTGACGCTGCTGACGGTGACTGCACAGATTTAGGTTATGTAGAGGTGGACGCTGCAGACGGTGATTTTGACGCAGATTTTGTCCTTATTAATATCTAGAAACTTTTCCCAAAGCACTGGTCTTTGTTCTACTGAATTGATTAAAAGTTTTCTATCTATTATTTTATCAAACTCCTTTTCTTTCTCTTTGTCTGTCATATTGTGTGACCATGCAAGCAGGAAGCCCACTACGTACTGTGCTCTCGCACGTCAACAAAATCGCGATTCGTATAAAAAAGATGAATCATCGACAAATCCTACTAGTGTGAAATCGATCATATATTGCCATATATTTTTAATGACGGATACATCTTTTCACCTTATACGTATTCGTAATTTGTTGACAACGACGAATGTCGCGTCCTTAACAAATCCGTCACTTTTCACGATTCGTAATATCGCAAGCTCGTTTGAACTTGCTAATAAGAAGTTGCTATGCTTTAAAAAAAAACAACGATTCGTTATAAATAATGATACGAAAAAAAAAGACGAATCGTCGCCGTGTGAACGAGCTGTTATTTGGACGAACCCAATTTTCGCCTACTTTTAAGTCTCCCCATTTCTGATGCATCCGTTGTGGAAATCATTTAAGATAAATTTGAGCTGCTTGATTATCATTTTGGTTTGCCTCGCTGTAAATTAATAATGTATCGGCATATTATTAATTTGAACATTTTAAACTACGACGCAAGTAATAAAATTGTTTTTAAAATTATTAACTTGGGGAAATATTATTAATATTTTTTTATTGCGTATTATAGTAAATAGGACTTTACAAATTATCTATTAAAGTAGAAGGTAATGTCGTCAGCAAAACTATGGATGACATGAAAAGAGATGGAAATATCGTGGCCGATAAAGAAAAAAATATAGTTGGTGCTTGTACTGAACCCTGGCGAAGCAAAGCGATAACTTGGTAAAAGTTAGACACACAAAAAATTACACAATAATTGATATACAGGGTGGCCGGAAAAATGTGAAAAATCTCCCGGATATAAGAAAAACATAAAAAGAATACTATAAGTTCATGTAAACTTTTTTTAGTATAGTCCCCTGTTTTAGTGATATTGACTTCTAAAAAGGAAATGTTTGTAAGTTTTACTTTGCGTTTTGTTTTTTATTCAAATTAACGGTAACATATGGCTCTAAAATGAGAACTAGTAACCGCACATAATTCTAAACGTAATATTCACTCTAATTAATATGGGCCTATTGAAAGCCAATATTTTTCATTAGTTTCTCGTTCATTTATAGAGTAACAAATTATTTCGGCTTAGTGGCGCATAAATGCACATCTGGTCTGCTCAGCGACATTTCGAATTAAATTTACTGCTATCGCCATTACCAACACAATAATTTTGACAAGCACATTCACGGTGGTTGAAAATTGAACGCGGGTTGTCATTAAAGTTCGTTTTGTTTAAGTATGCAATAAATTCCTACTTTACGAAAAAAAACAGTTACTGATATATCATTCATTTATTTAATTTAACACTATATACATAAATTAGGCAGACACATTTTGCTACACTGTAGCTTTATCAATGCAAATGGCAATCTAAGTTTACACTGGGCCTTTTATATTACATGAAAATAATAAGAGAAAAAAATAGGAATACATAAGTGTCATAAAATATACATATTTAATAATGGTGAGCTATTGGTTTATAAATGATCATTTAAAATATAATCTGTATTGTTCGCGTAAGCTAAATTACCTGCTTTTTTAAAAAAGTCTTTCTTATGTTCTACCAGTCTTGTTTTGAAGGTGCGTTCCGTTTGGCCACCATATCGTTTCGGACATGAACCACAGTTTAGCTGATAAACCCCATATTTATTTTCTTTTTTGGTTGTGTCTGTATTGTTTTTTTATAAATTTACCTACTATATTCTTTATTCTAAACGCCACCCTAAACCTTGTTTTTTAGTGACAGAAGCCACTTTTTCAGATGCATTTCCTATGTATAAATTTATTAATAATTTAAGTTACGTATCCTAGAAACAAGAGAAATGTGTTGGATATATTATTATAATTTAATTAGAATAAAACTGTGAACAAAACTTGATTTAATTGTAGATGGTGGTACGATATTTTTTTGTAGGAATTTGGTCTTCATCATGCTTAAGTGCTTTTGGTAGGATCTCTGCTCTTTTTTTTTTGAGTTTACACAAATGCATGCTTTTTAAATTCTAAGATGACTTCAGAAACTTAGGTCCAATTAGATTGCAAAATTCTAAAATACCTTCTAAATATACCATATTATTGCTCCTGTTCTAGGGGGTTTCGAATAAAAATGGGCAGTTTCAGGAATTTTTCCTTTACTTCTGTCCTTAAGGCGGTTCTCTGGTTTAATTGGTTCAAAATATCGATTTTATTTTTGGCATAAATTGTGTTCCTAATACGTCTAGAATACGGTATTGAAATAATTTTTCAAAATTTGAAACCATTATAATGATACAGCAGTTAGAAGAGGCAGGTGATCGAAGCGCTGAGCTGAGCGCTGAGAGTTCGGTCGGTTTGATATCTGAGATCCTTCAATACAAATGTATGCTGTATGTAGGCCAGTAAATAAGCTGGAAAATCCTGTAAAATGTGGAAAAGTTGATAAACAGCTCCGATTTTAAAATTTTTCGTTTGTATTCTGTAGACCCTCAGGAACATTCATCACTACTAACATCTGCCTTGCAATGAAAAATGAAAAAAATAGGGGAGTTTTCCCACCCCCAAATAATCTCCAATAGTAAAACTGATAAAAAAAATTAAAATTTAAAATTTAACCTCGGGGGGTTTTCGTGCTCGCTGATTACGAATCCGCGGTCAAAAATCGTGTAAAGCTAATTGCCCCCTTATTAAAACCACCCCTAGGGGTTACAGAAATATGGAAATTTTAAAAGGCAAAATTTTACCTCAAAAATACTCTATCAGAGGTTTTTGGGGTCGCCGATTACAAATCCGTGGTCAAAAATCAAGTCAGGGTGGTTGCACCCTAGTACAACCACCTCTAGAAATTGCAAAAAAGGGAAAATTTTTAAAAATCTAAATTTTATTTTTGAAATCGTCTTTCGATGGTTTTCGGGGCGCTGATTACGAATACGCGGTACAAATCCCAATAAAACCACCCCTAGGGGTTACCTCGGAAATCGTCTTTTGGGGGTTTCGTGATCGCTAATTACGAATCCAAAATCTAGTTATCACAAACCTACAATATAATATGCGCGCAAATTTTGGTTTTAAAGTAGTTAAATTATTTAAAAAAAAATTACGTGTGTAATAAAATCGTTTTTCAAGTTCCTTTCATTTCAAAAAACTGGTACATAAAATGAGCTTAAAATCTACAAATTTAATTGAAATTAATCGTAATCAGAATCGTTTTCGAGTATTGCTGATGTGGTATTGGTGGGTCCCTCTTCATCTTCACTTATATCTTCTATTATTTCTCTCAGGCAGACTATTTCATCCTCTGTTATGTTAGTAGTTGTAGGTGGCTCGAGATTAGTGCAGGTAAATCCTTAACAAAATATACACGTTTGTGAGCAGAATGCGCCACTTTTTCTGCAACCACAAGCTGCACCACAACCTATTTGACATCCACAATTATACATATACAGTATGACAGAAAAATATTGGGATAAAAAAAATCCACCCGCTTTGGCTATTGCTTACGGTGAATGCAAAAATAAAAATTTTCTATCGACAAATTCTCCAAAAGCGCAAAATATTTATGAAATAAGTTACCCAGCCATTTTTATAAAACCGCCCATTTATATACCCACATATCCATCGGAAGGTACATGTCATATAACTTTCAATAAAGCAGTATCATCTTTTTCCTCTGACACTCTATTTATCTACACTGATGGTACCAAAGATCAGGACAAAGTCGCTGGCGCATTTTATATTCCTAAAATAAAATATTTTGAAAGATATATGTTTAATCAAAACGTATCCATTTTTTCGGCCGAAGCTGCTGCAATATATTACGCAATGACATGGGCTGTGCAACAAAATAATAAAAGTTTTCTTATATGCACGGACTTTTTTAAAGAAAATTGAAAACTTTAGTAGTTCTAAAGTCAATTTCCCACATCTCTACATCTCAAAAATAAAATGTATACTTTCAAAATATCCCAATAAAACATTCAGTTTTATCTGGACCAAAGGACATGCAGGAATAAAGAGCAATATGGAAATTGACAGAATTGTCAAAACGAGCAATAAAGACAACTCTATAATGGATGTTTCCTTGGGTTATACCCAACCTAATCCACGAACTTCAAATATGTACACTTCAAAAATGGAATATGGAATGGCAAGCCTATGAAAGACAAACAAACACACATTATTTTAAAATTCACCCCACCATTCCTACATCACAATGGTTTCAAAAGGCGAACTACCCCGAAGAATAGTGTCAACTATAAGTAGATTAAAACTAAATCATGGAAGATTTCTGCACATCTACACAAAATCGGTGTTAAACCAGATCCATTTTGTCCATACGGAGAATTTGGAGATATAAACCACCTACTTTTTAACTGTCCTTTACATAAGGATAAAATTGATGAATTTATCTGTTACCTTAATAAAAATAATATTTAAACCCTTTATGGATGCCATACATTTTAATATCAAATAATCCCAAAATCTTTAAAGAAATTTATCTTTTCATTAATAATGCATTAAAATTAAAAATATAACGTAAACTACAGATCATGTCTAACCAGAACCATGTTTACCATAAATGTATTTCCCTTCAATCCGGGTCCACACTGTATGTTTTTTAAAAATGCCCTGATAGACCCCTGGGCGAGAAGCGTGTGTCCTTGTTTTACTTCCTATCTATCCTACTCCCTGATCTATTTGGTTATATTACCTTTTGAATAATAGTAAATATACATTGCAAACAAACATATGTTTGTAATAAAATAAACTTTGACCTTTACTTTTTTATGACCCTAATAGAAATATTTAATTATGCACTATAAACTTTCGTGGCCAATACACCAGTTTGTAAGGCCATCAGACCAAAAAAAAAAAAAAATCCACAATTGCATCCATGACACATAAATATTGATTTTTTCACGGCGAAAATCCTTAAAAGTAGAATCCCACAGCTTACAAACGAATCAGCTAACATTTGTAAAGAAACTTAAGATTATTGACCAGCGACCCCGAAAACTCCCGAGAGCCAAACCCGAGTTAAAATTTTGAATTTTCAAAATTTTACCTTTTTTGTTACTCCCAAGGGTGGTTTTGATGGGGTCCAACCTCCCTTACACGATTTTTGACGGCGGATACGTAATCAGCGACCCCAAAAACCCCCGAAAGTCGATTTCTGAGGTGAAATTTTGAATTTAAATTTTTTTTATCAGTTTTACTGATATATATTCCCCAAAATATCCTTATATAAACTTTACCCTACATACCATATTTCATACCATACTAGTATAGAAATGACAAAGTTTCTTTCAAACTTTCACCCCCTTCTTCTGCCCTTTTAGGAGGGTGTTTTCTTAAATCCTTTTTTAGGTTTTTAGACGACTTCCCTATTTTTCTGGGGAATCGGAAAGAATAATTATTTTTTATGCATTCTCATGGCATGGGTATTAAATAAAAGAGTTTGCTGAGAAGAATATGAAATAAAAAATAACGTCACTTTAAATCTAATATGGCAGAATCCCAAAGAAAGGGACAAGCAGGTGATATACTTTGTAAAGGTCTTACATTCCAAACTTCTTTATTGAATAACTACAACTTACACAACTTCAAAGGCTATCGCCCATGGTCAGCTCGCCTTAAAGGTCTTAATTTCGGCAAATACTATTCTATAATTAGCAATGCTATTTATCACTTCAGTGAAAACAAGTTTTTAATTTAAACCAGTACATCCGAGCTAGATAAATTTTTTGTAGTAAATTTTTAAGACAGAATTTTTAAAATGTCATTGGATAAAGCAGATGAGCATTTAAAAGTTAAACGCAATAATGGTCACTGTAAATTGACCAATTCTAGAAAATATTAGTTCTAAAAAAAACATATGAAAATATAGTATCCCCCCATCTACCGGCATATATGGTCAAAGTAGGTATTAATGCCAATATACTTTTCCAGGAAAAGGTGTTGAAGAGAAAAAATTTTTTTTTTTTTTCAAAAAAAATACCTTTGATAAAAATTTTTACTTCAAAAAAAATTATGGAAAATTTAACATATTTTATCCCCAAAAATTTTTAAAAAAAAAAAATGGGTACAAAAAAAAGTGCATTTATTTGAGAAGATATAAAAAAATTTAAAAGGGGGAAAAATTGTTCAAAATTAAAAAATAGTCTCTAATATTTTTAAAAAAACGGCCTTTTTTATTTTTTGTGATTAAATTAATTTTAAATTATTTCAATTTTTAATAAATTTTTTATCAAATTTTTTGCTTTTAAATAAGATTTAAAGCTGACGATCCCGCGGCTAATGAATTATAAAAGCAAAGTATCAAAAAGCTTGTCACTATAAAGGGGCCCCAGTACAAAATTTTGGGGAAATTTGTTAATTGATAAAAAAATTTTTAAACCCACAAATAAAAAAAAAGTGGACTGATTTTTTCGAAAATTGTTATCGGGGGCTACCTTTACGTTTTGAACAACTTTTTATAGTAACTTATTTCCATATTTTTTCAAATAAATGCATTTTTAAACTTTGCCCCCTTTTGGGGTTTTTTCAATTTTCTGAACACCTCGTATAAAATATGTTAAATGTTTCACCCCAAAAATTTACTCTAAGAAGCAGCAAACTTTTTTTTCCAAAGTAATTTTTTTCCAAAAAATTAAAAATAAAGAAGTTTTTCCTATTCAACACCTTTTCCGGAAACCACACCAGTACGTCCACAGAAAGGTGTTGAAAAAAAAATTCTTTTTTTTTTTCTTATTAAAAAAAGCTTTTAAAAAAAATTTTGTATTTTTAGAGTGTTGGGATAAAAAAATTTAACAAATTTTAAACGCAGTATTCAGAAAATTAAAAAAATTTAAATGGCAAGAGTCAAGTACATTTATTTGAGAAAAATAGGGGAAAAAAGTTACTAGAAAAAGTTTTTTGAAAAAAGATAGTTCCCAAATATCTTTTTTAAAAAAAAGGTTTTTACTTTTTTAAATTTTGGTGATGAAAATTATTCTAATAATTGACTAATTCCAAATTAACAACTCTTTATTGTACAAGTAGGCGTTTATAGTGACAAGCTGTATTGACATTTCGCTTTTATAATTTATTACCGCAGAAACCTTAGCTTTTATAAAATTAATATTAAAAATTTAAATTGGTATTAAAAAATTTAAATTTTAAACACAAATAAATAAAAAGCCCAATTTTTTTAAAATTGGCATTAGAGACTACCTTTAATTTTGAAAAAACTTTTCCTAGTAAAATTTGGGCCATATCTTCACAAATAAATGCACTTTTCCGTACCATTTTAAGTTTTTTCAATTTTCTGAACACGGCGTTTAAAAATGTTAAATGTTTCTATCCCAATCTTGCTCTAAGAAGTAGCAAAATTTTTTATCAAGAGTAGCTTTCTTCGATAAAATCAAAAATAAAAAAGTTTTTTCTCTTCAACACCTTTTCCGTTGACCTACTGTATACAGGGTGCTTGCTGCGTCTGAAACTATGCAAATGTGGCAAAAAGGGGCGGGAAAATTTTTTTTGCAAAAAAAAAAAATATACCAAAATCAATTATTTTGGCAATAGAAAATAAAATTTGATAATTTTTCTAATTTACTAAAACAGGGGGAAATTTAAAAATTTCCCAAAATTTTGGGCGTTTATTTATAGACCAAAGGTTTTTCATTAAAGGGTGTATTTAGTCAAAAGTTAAACCTGCGTCAAAACATTCAAATCGAAAAAACCGGGGCTTAAAAAAATCCCGGCACTAAAAATTTATTTTGTACACCTTGTATCTTAAAAAAAAAATAAAAGTTTTTGGATATTTTAGGGTTTTTTCCCCCTCCGCTTTTAGTGAGAAAAAAACCATTATTTTCCCCTTCCGCTTTAACCGGGGGGAGCCCTAAATTTTAAATATTAAATAGCACCCCCGTATATATTTAAGCCCCGCTGATCCACCTGAAAATTATTTTTTTTGCATCTGTTACACTTGTTTATTTGATTTTAAAAAGGTTTTCCACATCGAATTTTTTCCCAAAATTTTAGTAGGCCAAGATGTGACAATTAAAAATTATCAGCGTGTAAAAGGCGTTGAGATTTAAGAATAAGGTGTAATAGTTATTTTCTTAACAAGTGCCAAAGGATACTTTTCCGCACGCTACTGCCGTTGCCCGAACGACGCGAAGCGTTAGGAACAAAATTTTTCCTACGAGCGCCCGATAATACCAATATTAAAGCAATGATTATTTTTTAAATTATATTTAATCTAAAAAACTACACAACATATTTATAAATGGGAATTATTTGGGATAACATTTACAACAAAAGAAAGTTATTAGATTTTTGAAATTAAAGAAAAACCTTAAAAATTTTTTTAGCGGGGGGCTTATGGACGCGCTTTTTTTGGGCCGGCTTGATGAAGGGTTTACTTAGTTCAGGAGGAGAGTTTTTTATGGTCAATATTTTATTTGACATATCCTTTTTTGATTTTTGAATTCATCAATGTAGCCTCAGCTACAGCCGTTGATTTCCAGCCCCAAGTCGCTTGACATTGGTAATTCCTTCTAGAATCCGCTAACATAGTCGCAGAGGGTCGACGAAAACTATGTCCAGTGCACTTTCTGGATTTTTTTTTTTAGGTATGTAGCAAAATTTTTTTGAAAACATTTTCCTATTGAATTTATTCCCCCAAAATTGCGTACTGCATGCTACTTGTTTATATTGAACAATATGTGATTTTCACAAATTTTCATATTTTTTTGGTACAAGCAGATAAAGTCCGTTATTTGTTTCATCGGACACTACAAAGATTCTGGAAGTGTTTTTTTTTTCTGTCAGGAATTTTCACTACTATCAAATTTTCATTATCCTGTATGTCATCAATCATTATTTTTGTAAGTTCATCTCTCCTACAAGCACCTGCTAATCCAAAAATTGTAGCAACTTTTATTGGAAGGTAAATTTTTATCAGTTGCTTCTTTCTTGAATCTTAAAACTTCTTCTTTGTTGAATGTTTTTGATTTTTTTGGCCGGTATCCCACGTTTTGGTGTTTAAGTAGTGATGTTAGCTTGAAATATGAACTTAAATCAAGGCTCCTTTTCATTTTTGAGTCCCACCCCATAAAGTATTAGGTTTATATTTTTTTTGGGCAAACCAAAAAAAATAGGCCAAGAACACTTTTTCTTTAATATTTTTTCCCCCCCTTGCTGGAGCACCAGTTTTCGAAATGACTATATTGATTCTCATATTTTTCCCCAGATTTTCCCGGTAATTTGAAATTGAAATTCATTTGGCAATTGCTTGTTCTTTGGGAAACGGAAAAATCTTGACATGTGTTAAAATCACCAAGATTATATATTGTTGCTTGATTTGTCATAATCATTTATTATTATTATACAGGGTAATTAAAAAATGTTTTTATTTTGTGTTTTAGTTGAAATATTGAAAACTACGAAGTAACAAACAAAAAGAAATAAACTAAAACTTGCAATGGCTTCGTATATTGCACGAAATAGCCTACAATTACTAAAATACGTAAAATTTTTGCTTACCTGTAAGTTTTTAATAGTTTTACTTTTTCGCACGGCGTGCAGAAGAGTTCACTTTCCTGCACGCCGTGGGAAAAAGTGCAACTTTGGGGTTTTTTTAAATGCGGGGCGGAAAGTGGACTTTTCCGCACGCCCGTGGAAAAAAATATTTGTAATTTTGTTACTTTTTTTCTAATTAATAAAAGTTAGGGGAAAAAAATTTTTTTAAAATTTTTTGGAAATGTTTTTTTGGAACGATTAATATCTCAAAATTTAAAATATGTCCCCAATTTTTTTTTAATGTAAGTTTAGATTAAACATTTACTTTTTTAAATATAATTTATCAAACTAGTAGGGGAAAAAATGATTTTTTTTTAAAAGAAAAAAATTATACAAATCTACATTTCTCTATGATAATTGTTTGGTTTACCTTTGTGTTATAGGTTTAATTATTAAATCAATTTACTTGATTTGTACCAAAAATTGTCTCTTTATTTTATGTATCTCTTGATTTCTTTATAATTTTTGGGTTTTCTTTATATTTTTACACTACCCCTTGGGGATCATTGTTACCTGTAGTTATACTAATTATAAGGATTTACGAATCAATGTAGATATGCATAATTTTGCGATTTTGGTAAAAAAAGGGGGGTTGTATACCAATTTTGGTAAATTATATGAAAAAAGTAAAAGTTTGACCTAAAGTCAAATTAAATAAAAATTTAACTTCTTATTCTGGATTTTTTTAAAAAATTAGGTGTTAAAAAAAAAATTTTTATAATTTTAAAAAATTTAAAATTTTTTATTAATAGGTTTTAATTGAGGATCAATGTTACAACAAATACACAGAAATTAAAATTTGAAATACAGAATTTTTATTATTTAGATTTATTTGAATAAATTAATTTTCAAACAATGTTTATACTTAATTAAACTGACTTTTTGTGCTTTTAAAGTAGTCAATTACAAAATATAAAAGTGAAGTTTTACCTTTTTTATTTTCTTTTTTTTTAAAAAAACTATGCAACTATCCCCGGCACATGTATTTGTTAAAAAATTCCAATTGTTTTTCTTTATTTTCAATTTAAAAAAACTGGCAGCAATGTTTTGTTTTAATTTAAAAAAATTTTTATCGGATGGTGTAAACAAATCGGTTCGCAATCAGAAAATATTTATGGGGGGGGGCTTTATTAAAAAAATACAAAATCAAAGTGTGTTCTCGGTTAACTTTTCAAATTTGCAATAGTTGCTTAATATAAAAAATGGTTATATTGTATATTATACGAAACTGGGAAAAATAAAAATTTATGCTATTACAAAAGTGATTTAACACGAGGATCTAAAAATTTGTGTCTGTATTCAGCAAGTAAAATCCTTCAAAAAAGAGTTTTTACATAAAAAAAATTACATTGATGGCGATACGTCGTTGCTATGACACTTACAGCTGTCATTTTTATATAGGTTGTCATCATTTAGTTAGTTATACCAACATCCCAAATTTGGTTTAAATATCTTCAGTACTTTAAAAGATATTATTATAAGAGGGGAGAGGCGAACTTTATATCCTCAATGTACACAGGGTGTAAAAGGTATGATGCTCATAATTTTAATGGAAGATAGATTTTTGTCTAATCGATGTTAAAGTCATGCACTCTGAAAGCAGTTATTTCTGTAAACCATAAGAACTGGAAACTTCTGTCTTAATCGCTTATCAGTAGATTCATTTGATAATAAAATAAAGTAAATGTTAAATGTTTTAGTCTACAAATTAAAAAAAAAATAATTTTTTAACAATTGTTCTATCAGTTAAAAATTTAAAAAACAATTGGCAACAGAGCAAACTTTGTGCGTAAAATCAGTTGTACACAGAAGGAATGATCCGGCCACGATATTTTTGTTTGTTTTTAAATCGGGAAAATATGCCGATATGTTATAATTTCAAGACAAACGTATTGCAAGTTTAAAAAGAGGGATGGAAAAGGGAATTTTTCCACCGAGATATCTTATTCTTTTTAAAAAAAACAAAAAAACTGTTTTAAAACATAATAATTTGTGTTGTTAAAATGGATATTAAGCCCTTTCCTTTTTTGGCCAGTCCCAAAATTTTTTAATTCAAATAAAAAAACCCAAACAAGGATTGATTGTTTTTTACTTTAATTTAATATCAAAATAAATTGCAGGAAGTAATTTTTATTATTTGTACGTAAATGAACATATCCCCAAAAAGGGAAACATGCAAAAAGTCACAAAAAAACGTTCGAAGGTGAGATTCGCTTCGACGAAACAGCCAACTTTTTTAAACTTTGAAAAAACCATATTTCAAAACAATTAACTTTACCCCTATGTCCCTTTGGGGTTTTCACTTGTTTTGAG
>JAHBCN010020823.1:0-14632 GCA_019359885.1 Listronotus oregonensis | reverse complement strand
TTTTTATCCAAATCCTAAAAATGATATACAACCTAATATATTCAATTTTATGCCCCCCTTTAGCCTCGCATCCACAATCTCCATAGGACCGGAGACCAAATCATAACTCAGCCCCACAAAATAAAAAAAGTTGAAGGTCCGAAAGACTTGATCATGCTATCTTTATATTGTTTGGGGTAAATAAAAACTTAAAACTTTTATAAAATTACAATTTTATTCTAATTAAAACGATGTAGTAAAAATTTTAAAACTAATTAAAATTTTGCTTTCCAATCACGTTTTATTCTCACACTTTGATCTTCCTTACCCCGTGCGCGGCAACTTAGTCAAAATCAATATTAATATTTTAATTGGAGCAATATCAAAGGCGTACCTATCAGTTAAAAAGTTTTTATTAAATTCTTTGATGCGTTTAAAAGAATTGTTTTGTTAGACTGCAGAATATTAAAATTGTTGCAATTAATTTTTTTATAGGGATCTTAAGGGTTATTATGGAATAAATTAGATTAGCTACTAAATGCCCAATTATAAATTAAAATATTCAATATTTAAAAACATGATAAAGTTTTAATTATTACACAATTTTAATAGCTATGATACACAATTTTTAAAACTCTTTTAAAACTAATAATTACCGTTTAGGAAGTACTAAAATACGTTGGTGTCTGAGTTAGGTAAGAGGCCGTCTATTTACGACAGTCCTTATAACTACTATCGCACAAATGCATACGCATAGCCCGTCGCCGTCTGAGAGACTACCACATAATGTTATTTTTTCCTAATCTATAAAAAAATATAACTAAACCCACCAAATATAACAGTATACCCACTGGAGAAAAGTTAGATGAAGCAACGGGTACCTGCGTGGTGCTCTTAGAAATAAGAAGGAAGTGTCAGATAGTAGGCTGTCAGGCTATACCGGATCAGTTAAAGGCTAATAGTTAAGGTGTAATTAACTTACTTGGAAATATTATAAATTTATTTTAAAACGCGTTCAAGAATAAAAATTCGACGCTACTGTTTTGCATATGCAATTAAATGTTCATTTAATTACATTTTTCGGGGTATGCTCCTAATTTCTTCGTGCCAAGCTTCGTAATTTTTTTTCATTGCTAAAACTGTATTTCTATCAGGCCTTAACAATACAGTTAAATAATTAGAAATACAAAGTAAAGCTTTAACTTGAAGAAGACGATATTTACATTAAACAAAGAGATACACTGACACAAAGAAAAAGCGCTTCTGGTTAAATAAACCCTGGTGTCTTATTATAACTTTAATTACAATGAACTTAAGAATTGTATAGATAACAAGAAAGGAGAATTTCCGAGTTACACTAACATAAAAATTACAATGACTAATACTTTTTTGAGTTTTTTGTATCTACTATCCTGTGCTGAATTCAAGACATTCAAAGGTACATAAATTTACATTTAGCTGAAAGTAAGTGAAATTGTTTAAAACATAATTAAAAATAACATTTTTAAATTCCCCATCATTTCGGTAGGTGGAAAAAAATTGACCCGAGGTCAAAGGTCAAAAAAATGAGTTTTTTGCGATTTTCTTGAGACCGGTAAGTTTTATCGTAAAATTACCTTAAACAAAAATTGTAGATCATAAAATTATCTATAAAAAAAGTATTAATTTTTTTTTCTAAAAGGCATTGTTTCTATATACATAAGTACGTCACGTATATACATGTAATAAAAGTAAAAATATTTTTCTATCGGTGATTGTAACTTACATTTAAAATATAAAATAAACATAGGTATAACTATGAGAATTTCAGGTAAAATAAAACCTAGTTCTTAAAAAAAGTACCTGCTTAGATAAGTATCGATATGCATGTTTTCTTAAAAACACTAAAAATAAAAACCAAATCCAATTAGCTTGTCTTCCTCCTACCTCAGTTGCTGCTCATTAACATCTTTTTCGGGTATATTACCAAGTTTAAGTATGGCTTGGTTATCAGCTAGACCCAAAAGATTGGGATTGGAAGTTGGTCGATAATACATTAAAACCAATTCAGACTTTACTCCCACCTGCGCCGGGAAAACAATTTTTCGCAATTGTTAAAAGGGATGCAGTGCTAAATGTGGTTGCAAAAAAGTTGGACTTGTTTTGTTCTCTGGCATGCACGAATTATCAAGGCCGGCCGTGATCTAATGTTGAATCACCAATAGGATTCGTTTGATACTGACGAACAGACATGCGATGCATCGCTATTGATGCAATTCACTTTCACCCAGGATGAAAAAGAATAAGATCAAGAAGAAGAACAACAAAAAGAAGTAATTGAAAATTATGAATCGAATAAATAAATTAATTTTTCTACTGTTTTTTAATTTCCATTGCTTCTATCATTCCAACCCTACGAATATCTGTTATTAAGCAATAGTTTTTAATTAAACAGAATTACAACAGACCGGTGGAATAGGCCTACTGGGGAAATCACGTTAGAAATAACCAAGGAAGTTTAAAGGTGTATGGAAGCCCAATACTGTAAAACAAAATTGTCCAGGCGTGCAGGGCAGCTGGAATAGGGGGGTTGGCCCCGCGGAGTTTGCGCAATGAATAGTAGGTCAGAGCCGGACTTCCATAATTCTTTGTTACTATCTATAAAGTTGACATCATCAAATGTCAAATTCAGCATTCCTGTTTTTTTTATTTTTTGCACAAAATTGTTGGTTATTAAACGATACTACCATAGAATATTTAAAATTATTGTGTAATATTGGATTTTATATCATCTGATATAATATGGAAAGAAGCCTTCTATTTAAATGGTCGATATTTTTTTGAGTTTTGTATTTTTACCAAAAATCTTTGTAAATAAATTTAAAACAAGATTTTTTAAAATACATTTCAAACATTGTATGATAGTTTCATTTACTTATCACCAATTTTGTGATAAAAGAGGGCAAGATAGTGTAAATGAGTTTAATCTAATCCTAAGATTCTGGTTGTACATTAAAAGTAAAATTTTTATAACTGCTTTTTAGGCATATACTTTTCACTAATAACAAACATTCATGAGACAGAACAACAGTGGTTAAAAATGTTTAGTAACCTTTGGTACCTAGGTATCCATTGTAACAGTATCCGTTAAATATTATGTGTCTACAGTATGTCGAGCTTAAAAGTTGAAAATGTAAGTTTAAGAAACCAAAATTAATCTTCTTAAACAATACAAAAGCAAAAAGGGACTTAAGCATAAAATTGTACTTTCTTTCATTTAATTAGAGGTACCTGTAATAAAATTTTTAATAATTTTGATCTTTTAAAAGAATGTACTAAATTATTAAATGAAATAAAAGTACCTAAATGTTAACCTTATTTCTTTTTAATAATCCACAGAAATATACAAACATTGTGGAAATCATCTAAAAGATAGTTAAGATTTCCTTACTTTTCTCACTGCTATTTCCTATGAAATTTTCATTATTTTATTATTCATAATTGATATATTATTATTTTTTCGGTTACCTAACGTTACGTCTCATAAGAAGCACCTAATTTAAATATAAGAAATACTTACCTAAAGTAAAAAATGCCTGGTATGTTACCCTTGGATTTGCAAGACAAAACCATACAACCTCTAATCATTTGGTTACGATATTACAAGTAACAAACAACAAACACAAAATTATGGTCACAATTTAATAAACACTAATCACTAAAATAAGAAGGTTTTTATCAATCCTAAAAACTTCTGCAACCACAAAATATAGTTACTTACACAAAGCAAAACAATCGGCGCAAAGGGCACAAACCACAACGAAAATGACGAATGATGAGACGACGACGGTTGACGATACAGCGCGGATATAGTTTCATACGCGCCTCGCGCGCCCTTGCACCAAAACCTTAGACAACCTAGGACCATTACGGCCTCATAAAGTATAATGTGTTGCCTAACTACACACTGATTTATGAGTGTGTAAGTAGGGAACACATTAAATTATTTCGTGGAATTTTGTTATTGCGCAGAATCGGCGGGGCCAACTCTGACAGTTATTTTCATACTGGGCTGGACATTTTTTGATCGAATGGGCCATAGCATTGGGCTTCCATACACCTTTAAACTTCCTTGGAAATAACGCGCTAAGTACACTACCTCAGAGGTGGCGTGGAAACGTGTGCATAAAATGACGCTTACAACTTTTTGAATCGTTATATCTCAGGAACAGTGACTTCTAGGAAAATAATACCTTTTTTATGAATTATTTTATGATCTACAAAAATTCTGCTATGAAAAGTTGGGGTAAGTCGCTATTGTAAATGTCAAAACAGTGTTAGCAAATATCTGTTTCAGGAAAACAAGTGTACTGACTAGTTTACATTATTGTCAATTAGAATTAATCCAAATCTAAGTATCCTTATTTGACTTTGGTTTAAACTCATGAAAAATGTTTTTAAATTAATATAAAATACAAACTTTATAATTAGTAGTTCCTTAATTTTATTTTTTTAATTTACCTATTTTATTATAATATATTTAAGTTAAATAAATATAATTTATCTGAACAAAATGTTTCAAAATTCTTCAAACCCGTTTCCATAAAGTTGCGTGAAACAGTTATAATGGAACCTAGTTTCTCTCTAGACTTCGGAAGTTTGATTTACTCCCATTATATGAATTCAGTGCCAATAAAGCAGTGCTTTGTTGCATTATATCCCTATCTTACTGTTCATAGCAGGACCACTCTTACAAGGAATTTAGAGCTAAGGGTCGATATTTATTTGAGTAATGTTTGTGCAGTGAAGAATAGTATTTTAAAATATTATCTGGTATAATTATTATTTATTTTAATTTTATATAAAGCTTTTAAAGAAAAAAATTATACGTAAAAATACAAAAACCAAAAGTTGAAACAACAGTAAGTTATAATACCTATTTAGCGATTTACTTTGTTCAAGAAAAAAGTTTGCTTTTATCTCTCGAGAAATAAAAATTGCAAGGTATCTGCATAAAAATTTATCTCTGGAGATGTTATTATATCGAAAAGTTGAATCGTTCTCAAACAACTTTAGAAAAGTAAGGAGAAGGAATTTTTTGTCATTAGATAAGTTTCTATTTTATTCTTTTATTTCTATTTTTAACAGTAAAATAAAAATTTAATAAACTACTTACTAATCATTTATACAGGGCTTTTAATACTAGTCACCCAGAATAATTTTAAAAATATCTTTAAAAGAAAGCTTCTTAACAAACTTCCTTCTTACGGTCTTCCACTTAAGCTTTGCTCTTGGCTTTCCAGTTTCCTTTCTAATCGACGTATATCAGTTAGTGTAGATGGTCATTCCTCCAGCTTCTACCAAATTAATGCTGGGGTGCCCCAGGGCTCAGTGCTGGCACCCACGCTGTTTCTTCTACACATTAACGATCTTCTCTCTTCCACAATCAATCCCATTCATAGTTTTGCTGACGATAGTACCCTCCACTCTAGTATTCAATTTCTTAAGCCACCGTGTAATCCTGATTTCGAAAACAAGCGCAGGTCAATGCAGATATCTCTTTCACAAGACCTCAAACTTATCTTGGATTGGGGCGCCAAAAATCTTGTTCAGTTGAATGCCTCGAAAACACAGTCATGTTCCCTGTCGCGAAAAAAGTCTGCAAATGCTTATCCCTTACATATGAGCGGCCAAGTTCTGCAGAACAAAAGAGTCGTTTAATCTTGTCGGCGTTACTTTTGAGAATAACCTCAACTGGCACAAGCACATTTTATCCATAGCTTCGGCAGCTTCAAAATAGATTGGATTTCTCTTCCGAGTCAGAAAATATTTCTCTTCTTCCAATTTGTGCACTCTGTATGTGTCCCAAATCAGACCCTCTTTAGAATATTGTTCTCATGTCTGGGGAATGGCGTCCCCTACAACACTTAGCATTCTGGACTCCATCTGTCGCTCTTCTATAGGTATTTTCACGGCTTCTGCTCAGAGGAGTTGGCCAGTATAATTCCTTCTCTGGCAGCTCCCAACAGAGCAACACGTAGTGCAACTTTTATGCATCCTTTTACAGTTCAGTTAAAGAGGCCCCGAACTTCCCGCTTTCTTCGTTCCTTCATCCCTAGAGTGTCAAGACTATGGAACCTGCTGCCCGCAGAAGTTTTTCCTTCTCCTCCCAATCTCCAAAAATTTAAGTCCCGTGTGAACAAACTCTCTCTCACCACACTGAAGACACCCACGGTACGTTAGTACTTAGGCATCAGCCTTCGTGGACGGTCCCAAGATAAAAAAAAAATTAATTTATATCTACGGGGGGCACATTTTACAGGTATCTGCCTCCCTGCACTCTTAACCCTTAAGCGGGGGTGAATGTCACTTCTAAAAGTTTAAATGGAAAGGGGTATCATGTTATATATTTTTTTTAAGTATCTTTTTTTCCAAACTTATTTTTCAAAATCGGATAATTTTTTACCGAGTTAGGACCTAAAAACTGGTAAAAGATAAAATTTTTGAACTACTAAGCATGTTAGATAAAACACTTCTTGGCACAAAAGTAGAGCTTCTTTATTACGAGAATTTTTCCAAGCTAATTTATAACGTAAATTTGTAACGTTAATTTATAGCAAGGTAAATTTTGTAAACGCCCCACTTGGGCAAAAAATAATCTAATAATAGTGCTCCGGCTAGCTCAGAAATAAAAAAATAAAAATAATCATTGGCTAAAGATGGTTACAATGAATACTTACAGTCGCATGAGGCTCTACACAAAGGCGAGTGCATTCTTGAGGGGGGTATTGTCAATAAAAGTCAAAATATAAATATACTAGTTAATGCTTTATTACAAAAAATAATGAAAAATAATTGTAACAAATTCCTACCAAATTGGTGGATGCGCCTATTAAACCAAAATTTAATAAGACATTTTAAATTACTGAAAAATATATAACAATGTTAAACTAAATTTGACTTGTATACAAATTTTATGTTACTAAACCCAAAAGCAGAACAATTAATAAACTGTCAACAGTTAAATCCTATACATAACAAAGACCGTAAGCTTATAACTTTTACAAAAAAAAACCTTCTAGTATGTTACCCACCTATACGTAAGGCCATAAGTTGCGTTTAAAACTTTTTCATAGGCACTTACAAATTAAAAAAATAATAAAATGAAGCAGAATGACGTTATGGACGTTACAGCAAAATATCTGAGAGCACTAAGGCTTAAACAAAAATATATCCGGTCAAGGGTTAAACAAAAACAAATGTCAGTAATTCTATCTAATTAATCAATTATCAAATTCAATATTTATAATTAAACCGTATAAGATTATTACCACATGATTAGCAATAAATCTTATACCTCCTACCACAGATTGATATACCTACAAGTATTTTTAATCAAGTCTCCTAAGATTATTACTAGACTACTAGTAATAAATCTCATGCTAATCATCAGTGTGTTAAAACTATGACCTACCGCGAATACTAAAATGCATATGTATTACCAAACCGATACATAAGCACTGAATGTTCCTAACACCGTATCTACATATGAGTAAGCGGATACGCACCACAATATCCATACCCCTATGTTGTATATTCTTAATTTAACTTTAAAGCTTCAAAGTGTACATGTGTATTTTTATGTCCAAATTCCAGTCTTAGATTTTAGTGAAGCTACCGAGGAAATAAAGTGTTAATGACTGTTCACTCCGACAGAGAAGGTATTAAGTAACATCAAGCTATTCAAATGATTAGCAGGTGTTTTTAATAAAAATTTCAGTTCAAATCTAAGGCTAGACTATCGACATGACATTCTCTTAAGTCAATGTTATATCATAATTCTACAAAAATTTTCTTAAACCTAAGACTTAGCTGTGATTTTCCTGTTATTATGGAAGCAAGTGGTTGTGCCTTAGAAACAGTAGTCTAGCTGTCAGTCATCAGCAACTAATGTCGGCAACTTGGGTTTGTCACTTGAATCTCCAACATAAGGCATGGGATTAAATCCATTAACTCGAACTGGAACTAGGCATAAGCTGCATTGGCCGGAACACAAAATCAAGTCGAAGAAATCAAAGGGGTAAAATCCGGAATAGAAAATAAATAACGGAAAGAAAGAAGAAAGAAGTAGAACCCTTTTTCCACAAACTTAACGAGCCACTATCGCCCCTTATAAGACATTAACGAAGAAAAAGGGTTCCATGCAAGTTTTCCACGTGGTATAATCCTTCTTTAGGAAGACGTAAATTTCCCAAAAATTTACGGATAACGTGACATTTCACTCCGAAACAACGTACTACAATTAGCACAAACAAACGGGAAATTTATTTAGGCATTTGTTCAACAATCCCCAAAACAGGGTTGAAAATTAACTTTTAGAACATTGCCTTCACGTGTGCTGTCTCCTTGGTGGTCAGCAGGAGAGAGAGAGCTTCCCCAAAACTTATTTTTCAAAGACCGCGTTTTCTGTCAAGGACGACCTTCGCAGTACCAAACCCTTCTTGCTACAATTCTACCAACTCACACACAATCCATCACTGGCTCGCTGGCTGGCCTTATGCCATCATTCCTAAGGGTTGGCTCTAAGCCACCAGGAACTACCCAGATATTACTAACAAACAACGCACGTTCAGCCCTGCAAAATATAATCCCGAAATCCAGATATAACCGGTTTCTGTCAGAACTTTCTAAAAAGAAAGATTTAGGAATCACTCTCGACTTCGAGACCGCCTCTCACGGTACCAAGCGGCGTTGCTACTACGACATCTTGCCAGTCATTTTAGCCAAAAAGAAAAAGAAGAAAAGAAGACAACTTCACCTTAAACCTGACTTATTTTAAAACGTCAAAATTTTAAACTTCAAAGTTACAAAAACAAAACAAAGAGTTATGAATGTACATAATTAAAAGAAAAACAATTTAAAATACTCCACACGGTTACAAAAACAACCACAAACATGTCAACGACCCCTGAAAATAAGGAAAGGACAATAAACAATCAAACACAAAACATTCCGCAGACCATAGCTAGTAATAAACAACATTTTAGACTAAAGCCCTGCTTTCCCTATTTAAGGTATTTATGCAAAAGGGTATTTTAAATCAAAAATTGTTACAGTTCAATTTTTGAACTGTAACATCTTTAGTACAAAAATTTAAAATTTCTGACCAAACTCTACCATGGATCGTCTTAGGTTTCTTAGACATAAAATCCGTGAGGCCCAATCTCTAATGGGTCCCATATCTAATGGAAAAACTTCTTGTTTCAAATGTTGACTCCCGATGACGCAGATGTAGTTTTAAGTAAAAGAACTAACTAAAAAAAATATTAATCAACACAACACTAAAGAATATTTTTTTTCCTAATTTAATCTGGTATCGACAGTTAACGTCTTAAAGAAGGAGACAATTTTTAACATATTTTCTGTAATTTAAAAAATGCATGAGTATAAAGACCAAGATAAACAAGTGAGAAAAAAACTTTTAATGTATTTTGCGAAAGATATTTTTCACTGCAAATTTAAAAAAATAAATATTATTAGTATTGGCTTCGTTGTGCACTGACCATTAAATTTCGATAATGGTTTATTTGTTACAAGAAAGAATTTACATAATCTTTATTCATGGGGAAGAATAACGCTGTGCACGCAGAATTGCTGAAGTTTTTTAATCAGAGACATCTCGGCAAAAATGTTGTATGTGTTGGATTTGGTTCATAAATTTTAAGCAACTGGAAGTGTGTGCAATACAATTGTAAAAAATTATAGAGTCTTAACTAAAGCTGGACAAGTTGAGATATTAGGTCATTTTGCCATGGATCCTCAATCATCAATACCAAAAGTCTTGAGGTAAACAAATATTTCCGTCGGCTCTGTGCATAAAGCTAAATTCTTTTCCTACAAAATACAGCTTTTACAACGCTCGGTGAGGATGATTATGACAGAGAAACAGAATTCTGCGAATTTATGACTTAAAGGGCAAATAAAGACCCTTATTTTATTAAGAATTATGGTTTAAGTGATTAGGCAGGTTTCTCTTTAAATGGATTTGTCAATGATCAAAATTGTAGATACTGGGACAATACCAATCTACATGTTTTTCAAGAAGAGCACAACCAATATCTTTAGAAAATCAACGTATGGGCCAATTCTCGGAAATAAAATTATTGATCCTATATTCATGGATGAAAATTTAACTGGGGAACTGTATTTGAATTTATTAGAAAATGTGATTAATCCCCTTATAACTGAATCTTTATAAAACCAAACAGATTAAAATGGAAATTTGTTGCTAGACGAAGAAAACCTATTTTTTCAAGAGGACGGAGCACCTTCACATTATGCCTTGCCTGTACGAAATTGGCTTAAAAAGACAATTCCAATAAAAATGAATCGGAAAAAGGGGCTCTATAGAGTGGCCAGAGAGATTACCCGATCTAACGCCCCTTGATTTTTTATGGGGACATCTAAAAAGTTTGCTGTATAAAACTCAACCTTGCGATATGTAGAATAGTGGAGGAGTGTAAGCGGATAACCACAGAGACGTTTCAAAAAGTGCGAAAGGAATTCGGGCTGCAATTTTACCATTGTCTTACCAACTATGGCGGTCATTTTAAACATCTTATATAAGACCAAAGTAATTCTAACGCTAATAAAACATTATTAATGTATGTATTAAGCGCGCTTTGTGTATTGTTTTGCAGTCACTTAAAAATTGTGTTATAGGAAAAAAAAATTAACGGTGAAAATTTCTGTGCAATGATTTATTATGACTTTTGACGTGAATTTTTAAAACTTTAGTTTATTAGAGTGCATCAATTAACGTACTTTCACTTTTTGACAGACCACATCGTTTGCTACTGTGAAATGCTGATACAACAAATTAAATCGTGGTCGCCGTTCGCTCACCGACGAAAGTCAGTTAGCGAAATCGTTCCAAATTAGTTGTTTTGTCAGAAAACATTGATGCTGTGTTGATACAATCTTAAGCATTAATTTTCTTAGCATATATAAAATTTAGGGACAACGAATTTTGTCGACAGAAGAAACTGTTTATGCATTTAAAAACCATGTTTTGTAGGTGTCTCAGGAGAAATGGAAAAATATTTTGGGAAAATGGTTCGAGCGCATGCAAAAGTCAATAGATTAAAAAGAAAAATATTTTGAAAAATAATACGAACTCTCTTATTTTTTTAAATTATTATTAGACTCGATAAATAAATGGACACTACTATAACTAAGTTTTCTTAAATCATTCTATTTTGACGCCAAAAGTCTATCACATAATTTTGTATACGTTTTTCCCAAATATCCTGTATACTTATTTCAAATCATTTATACATTTGCATGTAGTGTACTTAAACTACTTACAGCCTCTATAAAATTCAGTAAAAAAAACCAATTTAACCGAATGGGATAAAAACACTAGTAGAAAATTGTTCGACGCCAAACATACAAATCCGTATAATTTAAAATTAAAACGAAATCGTTGAATTTACGCGCGTCCCGAAAAACTGTGGTTAAACATTGAATTTTTCGAAGTTTTTGCTGCGTAACCAACTTTTAGCCGCTGAACTTTTAATCTGCCTGTACCCGATTGCATAGGATTTAATTGACCATGTTTGGTTTGACGTTGACCAAAAACTAAAATTTAATTAACAAAAGCAAAAAATTTTAACCAATTATTTTTTTAATAAAGCAAGGGCGGCATCTAAAATGTATAAATCTATTACTAAAACAAACCCTGAACACGTTTTATAAAATGAAAACTATTTTGAAATATTTTAGCTTTATTACGCCAGACTTTTAACAACACTTTATGCTTATGTTATAGTCAATCCTCGAAGCTCCGGCGTTCCTAGGTTTGACTAGTCAATCCTCAGGTCTGACTTGAAGTTTTAGTCAAAGCCCAAACAAATGAAGTTTTTCGGCCTCCGACTAAAGAATTTTCGTCAAACCTAGGAAATACTAATTTGGTCAGGCAAACATCAAAACTCAATTTAATGAAATTGGGGTTTGACCAGTCAAACTTCAATTAGGTATTAGAAAGTCTCAGTTTGTTAAATTAGATCTAATAAAACGATTTTTTTTATTTTATTGTTTACTGCTATATTTTCATAGTTAAAATAAAAAAATTAGTCTTTATTCAGACATGGTGAGGCATTATGACATTTACAACTAACCACAACTAACTCAAACTAACCATAACTATCCGCAAGTATAATAGTATATTACATACCGAGAGTGGTAAGAAGCCCATTACACACGATTTCGAAAATTACGGTACGAGCGTGAGCGAGTACCGTAATTCGAAAGTGTGTAATGAGCTATACTATACTTTTTCTACGACTTTATGTTTAGTTTTTTTATAAATAAAAGCAGAAGATTATGTAAACTTTAAGTAACAATACAAATAATAATACAAACATTTGCGTTGTCAAGGCGATGCTATTTGTTTCATAGCCAGCTTTACGTAAAATCTATTGAAAGTTTTCAAGATTTTGGGGGCTCGCGGCTAATGCGATTGTGGAACTGTTACGTAATATATATATATATATTACGTAACTGCCCTTACGCACAGTTTGGCTTCTTACAGTATAGTGTTTGTAATTAGAGATTTACTGATAAAGTAGACGGTGTGTAATTAGGTTCTTACTAATATAGGAGTAGAAAAACTTATTTAAACGTGTTACAAGTACAGTCGACGTTTGACCGAGTCTGTCAGTCGCTTCTAGAATCGAGTAGGCAAAGCCCAAAACAGATTATTTTACTTTCGACGTTTGACTAAAAATTTAGGAACTTCTAGGTTTGACTAAAAATACTTTAGTCAAAGGCCGAAATTGGAATTTATTTCGGGGTTAGCCCGAAGGCTAACCCCGAACTATGCTGGGTTGTCTTGATTGATTGATTGATAAAGTAAATACACAAGTTGAGGTTTTGTCCGCCTCGACACTGCAGCCTACAGGGCTTGTTGTATCTCTTGTGTATTTGTTTCAGTTAAAAGGTTTGACACCTTAGACAGGTGTAGTAGCCCTTTTACTGTTCTTTTCTGGTCTCCAGCCTCCTGGTGGTTAGTGTCCACCATGAGGTTTTGATTTGTTCTCCAGTATGTAAGTGCAGGGCACTCATATATGATGTGAGAGGCTGTCTCTTCCTCTTCGTCACATAGTCTGCAAATGGGTTCTTCTCTATAGATGCACATAGTGTGCATATGTTTTCTTAGGGTGCAGTGTCCGGTTATTAATCCTGTCACTATTCTAATCTGATTCCTATTTAGTTTTAGTAGTTCACTTGTCAATGCTTTCGATGGTGAGTCCAGCATTGATTTACTGTGATTTTGCCTTGGAATGTGGTTCCAGTATGACTGATGTTGTGTTTGAATCCACCGAGTCATGTAACCACGAACCGAGGCTTTTGGTATTCCAAAAACAGGTTCAGGACCCACAAACATTGCTGCGGAGCCTCGCCTGGCCAGGGAGTCTGCATTTTCATTGCCCTGTATTCCCTTGTGTCCTGGCACCCAGGAAAGTGTAACTTTGTTGTGGTTAGCCAGGTTTAGGAGGCATTGCAGACAGTTCCAAACCAACCTTGAGTTGACTTGTTGGGATGCCAAAGCTTTTATGGCCGCTTGACTATCAGAGAAGATAGTAATGTCCCTGCCCTTATATCTCCTCCTCAAGTTCTCTCGCAGACAAAGTTCAATGGCATATATTTCCGCCTGGAAAACAGTGGCATATTTCCCCAGGGAAGCATAAGCATTGAACCTGGGGGTCATACCATGTATTCCTGCGTCGGCTCCATTGTCAGTCTTGGATCCATCGGTATACCAAACCAAATTCCGAGACTGACCAGGAGATCGCTCACTACCGCCCCAGGTAAGCTGGGTTTTGCATGGTCTGTGTGTATTTATCCGTTTTGGCATTGTATTACTGCTCATCTCAAATATTGGGTTTGTGATACTGCTCGTTATTCTGGTGTGTCCTAGGGCAGGCCCAGAGCACCAGTTGCCGTTACATTTCAGCCTGTATGCCCCAATCCTCGCCTCCGCCTTAATAATTATACCAAGAGTAGGGTTTCCATGGCTGCAGTTGGAGTGCTTCTAATAGCTCCCGTTATACAGAGACATGCTAGTCGCTGGAGTTTGGATAACTCCAGCTCTGCTTTTCTCTTTTCTATTTTTGGCCACCAGATAGTTGAACCGTAGGTTATCATGGGTCTTACCACAGCAGTGTACAACCAGTGTACTATGCGTGGCTGAAATCCCAATTCTTCCCCACAGCTCTTTTGGTAGCCATTAGAGCCATTTTGCCCTTATTAATCACATTCTGTATATGTGGATTCCAGGTTAGCTTAGAATCCAGAGTTAATCCAAGGTACTTTACCTCCTGAACATAGCCGAGTGTGGTACCGAAGAAGTGAGGAGATTTTAAATCATCCAGCTTCCTTCGTCTAGTGAAGGGTATTAGCGCAGTTTTGCCAGGATTAACAGTAAGGTTTTCCTTGTTGCACCATCCCTCCACAATTCTCAGTGCCCTTTGCATAAGCTCCGAGGTTGTTTTGTTATGCTTCCCCACGACAAGTATAGTGATGTCATCCGCATACCCCTGGGTATAGAAGCCATTATTATTCAGTTCCACCAGGAGTTCGTCAACAACCATATCCCACAGTAGTGGGGATA
>JAHBCN010020822.1:0-14620 GCA_019359885.1 Listronotus oregonensis | reverse complement strand
TTTCTTTTTACTCCAAAGCTTAGGAAAAATTAAAAATTTTAATTACTTTTATTCTAATGTGTCACATACTATATAGTTTATGCAAACACATGTAATATAAGTTTTTTATTGAATATTTTCTTGCATATTATTTAATTTATTAAGTATAAATGTTACGTTTTAGTAGGCCTGCTAGGCACAGTATTTTTGTAATTACGACTTTATTATTGAGATTTTTTTTCTAAGTTTATTCATCCGCAAATAAGGATGTATAGTTAATTACGTAGTATATTTCACTTCTTTCAGTCAGATACAAACAGCAGGCGAACTCTGTAACACCATAGAGAAGAAATTTCCTGTCTATAATAGAAAATCTCTTTAGACCCGATTTCGTAAGATTTCTCGGCTATTATCGGATATCCGAATGGCTAGTTCGGAGTATAGAAATAAAAAGACCAGCCAGGGTCTTGCTATGGTTTGTTCTCTTTCTATCCCATAAAAATGTACATAAGTTTATCTCTGTCATTGCTTTGCTCTTTTTTCATTTCATATTAAACTTTTGAAGTGATTTCAAGTCATATATTTATTATTTGAATTACATGTAATTACCTAGAGTGTGGTAAAGGTTATTTTTAAATAAACAAAAAATAAATTCTTAAACTTTGGTGTTTCTGGTCTGTGGTTTGAAGATTATAAAATGGACCCAATTTTTATGCATTTTGTAGAAGAGCACAACTTTGAGGAAACAAAAAAATCTTGTTTTAAACCCCATCCGTGTTCTAATAATATTTTAACTAAAAATTTTTGTACATATTTTTAAATATATTTGGACATTGCACTTTAAAATAAAGCATTTATAATTTTGTTGCGTTTTTTATTATTCTTCAAGATTTCCGCACATTTCTTTTAAACATTTTAGGATTTTTTAACCAAGTTTCTATTTTCGAAAATAATCTGAACGCCTATCAAATTAAACATTTCTTAATAACATTTCCAAAAACTATTTGAAGCTCTATAACTACATCGCCCCAAAAAAGTATCGCATCACCTCTATTTTTTACATAAGACTATGTGTAAACATGTCCTAGTATAAATCTTAATGTCTCCTCTAAAAAGGGAGCTATCAAAATGAACAAAAACATAAAATGTTAAAAAAGAGAAAGGCTTCAAGGTTTTGATAATAAAAATCTGCTACTATCGGTAAACCTTTTCAAAGATAGGGTATTTTTCCACAAAGCAACCTATGCTTTCATGTTAAATAATATACTACATTTCCTTTACAGAAATTCAACGAGTCACTTAGAGAAAATGATATAGAGTACTCATTTCTATCTCTATTGAATTACAGAGTTCGCCTACAGTTGGTTTGTGTGAATCATGTCAAAAAACTTTGAACCTACAACTTTGCATTTTAATTTTATAAATCTCCCCTTTTTTTTTCATTTTCCCCGTGTGGTGTGTAGTATATCCATACTCCCTAAATTTTCCTTCACGGGGGAAGTAGTGGTTAAATAGTGAAAGATAGTACAGTACATTACGCTATTTTTTTATTGATATTATTTATTATATTAGTAATATTTTATTTGACGTTATAAAGTACTCATGTCAGATTAATAATTTTCGTTTCTTTCAAATGCCAAATCATGTGCAAAAATTCGAGGTTATAGGTTGTTGCAATGCCATCTTAGACTTCACATTTCTCCCGTTTTTGATTGTTGTACCATGGCAACCTTTAAAACACGCGTGTGTTTGAAAGTTCGATTTGAACACGCTGAGGCGTGTTTTAATCAAGCAATAAAAAATATGATATAAAATAATGTTCTGTAGCTTAGGTTTTTAATAAGTTTTATTGCCCATTAATCGAAATGTAACAGATGTATAAGAAACAAAATAAAAAATGCTTACCTATTCGCAACACTAATGTTTTACTAACAGCAATAAAGAATTTTACAAAATTAATTTTTCAGCCAGACATACAAAAATAAATGGACGAAAAAACAAAACAAAAAAATTACTTACAACTACGTATATTACAAATTTTTCCATATTATTAATTTATTCTTATTTATATTTCTAAAATTAGCATTTATTGTTTTTAATGTATAAAAATTCTAACTCTTAAATATAATTTAACTATAAATTCTTTAAAATATTTACGAGGGTAAATCGTTACTTATACCTAAAAGTGTACCGCAAATATTTCTTTTTGTGGCCAATTTTTCAAAATTTTGTTGAAATATTTTTTCTATTTTACATATTAGTTCCACAAATTCATTTTTAGGCATTTGCAAATTTCCGAATGTATCACCATTCGCACTTTTATATACTCTAAGAAAACAATAAAAAGATTAATCATCAAGTTCATTGTGGTCTTTGCTATATTTATTGCAAATGTCACAAGAGTGAATCCTTAACGCTTTATTTAAAAGGTACCCGCACACGTACCTTATGAAATTTTTTTGCAGCATTTCATTTTTTTGGTAATACATGCCATTTAGTGCGTCTTTTTGGTCTGGTACTTTATCCTTATCTTCAGGTACAAAAACCTGTTCGCAATCAGAAAGCCTTAAAAGCATCTGATCAGAATCTGCCTCACAGTTTTCTGTACCTGAGTTAAGTAAGTTGACGCATTGCAACTTTCTAAATGTTCTGTGGAACTGTATTGCTGTTCGGTTAATGCAGTTGCCGTTTGCACTTAGGATTTTACCAAACAATCTTGGTTTAATCTTCGTGTAAGTACACAATCGAACCCTGCATTTTCGCGAAGATAGTACAATAACTGAATAATACTGTTGATGGAAATTATAAGACTTCTAATAAATTTAATTTTTTTGGTAACATTTTTATGATTTTTGTCTCGAATTTCAAGATTTTTAAAGAAGGTCAAACAATCCATTAGAATCTCTAATTGAAATGAGTTTGCTTTAAAGGCAAAATTATATTTTTTTGAGGAAAAGGTTTGTGAAGAATTTAAAATATCAAATAATTGATCTACTCTATTAACAAATTCAGCAGTTTCTGTCGCTTCATCGGGAAGGGAACCAAATCTATTATAAACACTCATACCTACATGGACTGAGTAACTAAATACTTGGGTGGCAAGTTTGACCTTCATTTTTTGAAAACCAGTCGGGTAAATATGAGAATCCGTTAATTTATGTGCTGCTTTGACAGGAATTTTTTTATCTAACTCATAGAAGTCTTTAATATATTGCCACGAAATTTTTTTTACCATTAATATAAAAGTCATATATCATCAACATATTTCTTATCGCTTTTATAATATGTGGCACATCAAAGATGAAAAAAAGATATTGGTTTTCTAAATAAAAACCAGTATTATCTGGAGATATCTTTAAAATATTTGACAATTTGATATTGTTGGACCCCATATCACAAGTAATTCCGCAAACATTTAACCCCACATTTTTTAATTTTTGCACAGCTTCATTTAATAGTTTATGTAATAAATTAGCGTTACAAGAAGTATGGCATAAAAAATAGGCAATCGGCTGTTTCCACTTCGAATAAATACCTCTGACCATAAATACACAGGCAGTTAAAGTTGGTTTAAAAATTTTCTCCCCTGTATCACCCATTGCTAGCCCAATGATGCAATCTTGATTTCGTTCATAAAATAAATTGGCTTTTATAGACATTTCATCAAAGCACAATTAGCAATATTTACTTTGGGGTTGAAAACTGTCAACCTTTTTTTAAATAAAATGAAGAACTCGGGATTATCTAATCCGCGTCCTATCTTAACTGATCTTATTTCTTTTAGCAAAGTGTTAGGCGAGGGAAGGCTATATTTAGGCATTAAATATTTTTTATACACTTCGGGACCAGCAAAATATATTGGTAGACATTCATTTTTAAACTCCTTACTATAACGTCTACCCTTTGGATGTTTATGCCCCTGTGATACTTGCATATTAATACATTTTGCAGTATCCGGATTGCAAAATTTGGATGTTAAAGACATATATTGCTCCAAAGATATATTGTCCAATTCATTAATTCTTTGACTTTCAAGTACCTGAACCCTATGTCTTAAATATTTGTTTTCGGCAGTAAGGGACTTGATTTTTTGTCTGTACTTATTCTTCCTTGGGCTATCAAAGGATAAACTGGCTGACGTTTGGGTAGATGTTGGAGATGTTAGAGTAGGACTAACTGTAATTGGACTGACGACGATCTCATGCTGAACCTCGGTTTCAACTACATTTGTCTGGTCAGCTGCAAAAATACATTTTAATTAGCCATTAAATAACAACTTTGGTTAATATGTAGTTTTAAGAAAAGAACAATTTATTTGGTTAACAACTGAAGATTTTTTATGCATGGTTGACCAAAAGCTTAAACACTACTTGATTTGTACAAATAACATATAATTGTCAGCTCATTTTAAAAAATTGGTATATGTGGTAATTAATCATCATGAACACTGATAAATAAAACTTCTGTTTTTACCACTAAAATATATTAAAATTGCGACTGCTGTTTTAACTCACAAAGTCATTTTCAAAGAAATATTTCTTACAGACTAAAATAATAAAATAAAGTGATTGGTACCCTAAGTGATAAATATATTCTTTGAAACGGCGGAGCAATTAACAGTTATTACGTTTGGCGACATAAATAGCGTGGAAAATACAAGTTCGTTTTCATTAACAGATGTACATTATTATTTTTATTGCCTTTGTATATTTCTAGGTATAATTTAATATTTAATTTTCTGGAATCCCTAGAAATATACAAAAGCAATAAAAATAATAATGTACATTATTATTTTTATTCCCTTTGTATATTTCTAGGTATAATTTAATATTTAATTTTCTGGAATCCCTAGAAATATACAAAGGCAATAAAAATAATAATGTACATCTGCTTAATGACCAAACTAATTGTATTTTCCACGTATTTACTGTCGCCAAACCGTAATAAACTATTAATTGCTTTGCCGCTTCCAGAACATATATTGGCCACTTAGGGTTACAAATCACTTTTTTTGTACTTATTTTAGTCTGTAAGAAATATTTCTTTGAAAATGACTCTGTGAGTTGAAACTGCTGTCCTTGTTAATATATTTTATGGTAAAAACATGTAGTTTTACTTATCATTTTAAAAAGCTAAAAAAGTCATAGTTTCAAAAACTGGGAAAAATCGAAATTGAACATAGAAGATTCAAGTTTATTTTGAATTAAAATATTATTATTTTTATTACCTGGATAAATTAATGCAGGTGGATTCCTTCTGAAACTAATACTATATCATCTAGAACTTGTATTCCTCTAGATTTTCCAAAGGGGTGACTATACGAATGGTCAGTTCTGGAACTTCCCTCAAGAGATGGGAATAGGGGTGGGAACTGCAGTGGCTACTAATTGTGCATGCAAGTGACTCGTGAACATCCTCTCTTTAAAATGGGCTGCACATAACGAGTAACTTTATATAATTTGTTTACTTTGCCAAGCAGGTCTACTCTCGATTGGCTTTGAGTGCCCATATTCTGGCTCTGTAAATAAATAATAACATTTTTAAACCATGCTTACTACATTTGACTACAATAAATAGTCTAGTATAATATTTTGTTTTGCGAAAATAAGAATATTTTGCAAAGGAATACGTTTACCTAATAAAAGTGTTCACCATTGACTTAGAAACAACAAAATAATAAACTTGACAATGATTTTGGTTTGAATTAGTTTTGGAATGTCTTAAAAAGATAAACAAAAAAGCAAGTATGTTTGTAAATTTTATTAATTACAAAATAGGCTCATACTAAATAAAAAGGCCTTTAAAATGATGTATTACACGACCCCTTGTTCCATCTTAAAATTTTAGGGTGGTAGCCCTGGGGTTTAAAGTAGCACCATTTATTTTTTTGTAAAAAAACCTTCCCCCTTAAATAAATTTGTTGGCGTGTTTCGGCAAAATTCACATATAACGTGAATGGTAAGTTTTAAGATAAACACACATATATATATATATATATATATATATATATATATATATATATATATATATATATATATATATATATATATATATATATATATATATTTATATATATATATATATACATATTAAGTATTAAAATTGGTTTTAATTCGAGCGCCCACAAAAAACTCCGTATACCAAATTTGGTCAAAAATCGGAGTTACGGACACTTTCTAGACAATTACCAAAAGTTTAATTTTTACTAAAATATGCAAAAAAATTTGTTTAAGTACTTACCGGTTAGCATCCTTAGGAAAACTAAAGAATTTCTTCTTTGAGTTATAACCTTTATTAAAACAGTTTCGCACTGCACAAACATGATGATGTCCTAATGGTTTTTTACCGAAGTGTAAAAACTAAAAATAAAACGCAATGTTCAAAACGATCAACTAAAACACACAAAAATTATACCTACGGCTATGGCGGCTAAACATACAATAATATCGGAAGTTCTCCCGACTGCACGCCAAAGACATCTTTTCCCGGACAGGGCGGAGCATAAAGCCTGCGCGACGAGATCGGCGCTACCGTTCTCGCCAAGAGAGTGTTACAGCTGTAAGTAAGCTGTGTTCTAAGCTTAAAAATAGTTACGACATTTAAAACAAGTAGGCCGTAGCTGGCTCCCTATAGTAGCAACATCAAAAGCGTGGACGAATTTAAATTTCTCCTCATAAACCCCCAGATCCATAATTTTGTACCACTAGGTCATTTGGTTAAAGAATTATTAAGAAAAAACGAAAGCAAAATTAAAAGTTTAACACCCTCTATCTTTGTTATTATCAACTTTCGCATAAGGCAAGTTTACGTAAATTGCATTATTTCGACCTAAGAAATATGCTGTTGCTCTGTGTCCCATTACTTTTGGGACACCCTATATATATATATATATATATATATATATATATTATATATATATATATATATATATATATATATATATATATATATATATATATATATATATATATATATATATTTTTTATATATATATATATATATATATATATATATATATATATATATATATATATATATATATATATATATATATATATATATATATATATATATATATTATATATATATATATATATATATATATATATATATATATATATATATATATATATACATACATATATATATTTTTTTTTTTTTTTTTGATGTATAAGTTACTTTTATTTATTTTTTAATGAAACTCTAAAATTATTTTTTATTTTCTGGGTCCTTTGCCATATGGTGGCCATTAAAATGTAAAATTTTTCAAAAAGAAGAGCACGAATTATGATTATTTTATCTGGTGCATTTCATTGATAACGACAATTCCATGGGCCATTTTCTTCGATTTGGTGATCATCTTCACCGATGCACCTGACGTTCAACTATGCCTGGAAGTATGGCCAGAACCAATGAATGGATCACTCTATTTTCTTACCGCAAATCTACTATTTTGTTATATTCTACCAATGATACTAATAACAATGTGCTACGTATTAATTTATATAAAAGTATGGAAACGAAATATTCCTACAGATACTAAGGATGCACAAATGGAAAGAATGCAACAAAAATCTAAAGTTAAAGTCGTAAAAATGCTAGTAGCAGTGGTAATTCTGTTTGTTATCTCTTGGCTGCCACTTTATGCGATATTCGCCAGAATAAAACTCGGAGGGGATATTGAATCGTGGGAAGAAGAAATTCTTCCCATTGCCACTCCAATAGCTCAATGGTTGGGTGCATCCAACTCGTGCATAAACCCTATTTTATATGCATTTTTTAACAAAAAGTATAGAAAGGGTTTTGTAGCTATCATCAAAAGCCGAAAATGCTGCGGACGGTTGCGCTACTACGAAACTGTTGCTATGGTATCATCTTCAACAAGTATTAGAAAATCTTCTCATTTTTATAATAACAACTCTTCAACGAAGAAAGTTCCTCCAATTCCAGAAAATATGGCGGTGTCTTACATTTCCAACAACACTGGAGTTTAAAGCCCTGGAAATGGGCCCCAATAGGGTTTTGGATCAAATAATTTGGTAAAGAAACCTTTGCCCTCGTGCCGGATGCACGATTAAAATTGATTTTGGACTGAGATTGTGACGAATTTTAATAATAAGATAGTGTGTTTAGGAAATAAAAATGAAATATGTCTAGTATTGTATTGTGGTCGTACTACAAAATAATAAAGGCAGAAAGCAAAGAAACATATTTTTAAAGAATCTATTTTGTAATGTTTAAAAATAAAATAGCTTTTGGTAATACTAAGCTTTAAATAAATTATATATCTACTTAAATTTATGAAATAGGTACCAGTTTATAACTATCTCACGTTTGTAATTTAGATACCTAAGCATCACCTGAGCGTGTCTTAAAACTATATTTTTTTATCAAAATTATTTTACTATCCTAAGAAGTTACGCTTATCCACTGTCATAGTAGTTTCACTGAATTCTATTTTTTTTTTTACTTTGATTTTTTTTTAATTTAGGTGTGTAGGGGCTTTTTAAATGGCCATTTTGTAAAGTCTACATATTATTTGTATATTATTAAAAAATTTTTACACAAATCACTGTAGAAAAAAAAATAACACTTTTGAAAGAATTTTGCCGCCACATTTTTAAAATTTTAAAGATTAATTTAAAAAAGAAAGTAATTTTAAAAGCTTAAAAAGATCAAGTACCAACTGCCTGCTAAAATAATATCAGTTTTTTTGTATTTTTTTGTACAATAATACAAGGTTAAATTGTTACGCTAAAAATTGGGTTGAATGTAAAAAATAAATGTAAACAAATAATATATCGTTTGATGTCTTGTTACAAATGTATAAAAACAAAAAAATATAAAAAAATAACCTAGCTGTTTTTAAAAAAAAAAAGGTTAGGACTAGGATTTTAAAAAAGGATTAACAATATTAGAATTATAAAATAAGTAGCAGTAGCAGTATTAAAATAAGGAGCTAAAAACGAAAAGAACTTTTGTTAACAATTTTTTTTTTTAAATATTTTAAAAATTTTGT
This sequence comes from Listronotus oregonensis, assembly GCA_019359885.1. NCBI lineage: Eukaryota > Metazoa > Arthropoda > Insecta > Coleoptera > Curculionidae > Listronotus > Listronotus oregonensis. Next base: position 5,622 of record JAHBCN010020822.1, on the reverse strand, counting down.
ATAAAAATATGAATTTTTTTAAAAAATTTTTTAAATTTTTTTAAAATTAAAAAAAATTTTAAAAAATTTTATTTTTTTTAAAATTTTTAAATATTATTTTTGTGTATCTATTCGGGGATTAGCCATCATTTAAATTTTTTTTTTTTAATTTGGGGGAGTTTCAAAGTCTCCTATAAACCCCAAGTATTTGGTTAGCAACTATAACCTCTGGTATAATCCCTTATTAACTACATTTAGCAAAACTTTGGGAAAAAGGAAAAATTTCCCAAAAAAAGCTCACGCATTTTTGTAAATAAAACCCATTTAATTAAGTTTTTTTAAAAGTTTTTTTAAAATTTTTTTGATATCTATTTTAAAATTATAATTTTGATTTAGGTTTCTGCATAGAATACCCCTTTTTACTTTAGCAAAAAAAAATTAGTATTTAGGTTTCGGCCTCTTGGAATTAATAATATAATAATGTTACTAGTTTTTTTTACAGTGACCGGTATTTTTTTAACCATATGGCAAACTTTATTTCTTATTTCTAAAAAAAAGTTATTCTTGATAAAATCTCCATGCCCCCAAATACACTGATCAAAGTTTAAAAAAATTAAAAGGACTTTTTTTTAAAAAATTTTTAAACTTAAAAAAAAAATTTTTTGCAAACTTTTTTTTGGGAAAAAAAGGTTAATCATAATTTAAAAGCCATACTTCCTTATTAAAAATTTAAAATAAGACCTACTTTTCTATCTTCCCCAAAAGCGTTTTGACCCAAAAAAAATTTCCCCCAAAAAACTTCATTAAAATTTGTTATTCATAAAGCATTTAAATTTATCTAGTTACTTATAGCCCCGGTAAATCTGTAATTCACCGTTAAATGATTTTGGAAGAACATGAATAAAAAAAAAACCCTTTTTTCATTCTTTTAGAAACAGATCAACTAAAAAAATGTCGGAAAAAGGGGTTTTGGTCCTAAAAAAAAGGGGGTTTTTTTTTCTCCTTTTTTTTCCATATTTCCCCAAAAAAAAAATTTAAAAAAAAAATTTTTTTTTATTTTGATTGGTAAATAGGTTTTTGGGGGACTAAATTCAAATTGGCTATTAGAAAAAAGGGCTAGAAAGGGCTAAATTCAATTTTTTACCCCCTGCACCCCCCCAAACGTACAAGCAAAAAAAAAATTCCTATTTTAAATGGACATATAGGTTTTTTTTGCCATAATTTGAATAAAAATTTGAAAAATTCATTTAAGGGCCTAGCAGGGCCAAACCCCCCCTTTTTTACCCCCCCCACCTCTAAAACATACATTTCGCTAAGAAATTAAGAAATTTTATTAAAAAAAAGCCTTTTTTAAATTTTTTGGGGGCCCCATTTTGTATATTAGAAAAAAAAGGACAAATTTGTATTTTACGGAAATTCCAACCCTTGTATATCGTTTCTGACTTGAGATAAGAGACTAACAAAAAAAAACCCCCCCTTTTTATTATTCCTGGTATAAGATTTGAATTCAGTGACCCAAAAAAAAACCATGTACCATTAAAAATAGGAGAAACCTTTTTTTTGAAATGTATGTTTTAGGGGTGGAAGGGGGGAAAAAGGGGAAAATTGCCCTTCTAAACCCATAAATGTAATTTCTAATATCATATTAAATTATGGCCAAAAAAAACCCTTTCGTACCCAATTTTAAAATGGGGAAAAAAAAATTTTTGGGAAAATTTTGTTTTCGGGGGGGAAAGGGGGAAAAAAGGTTGAATTGAGCCCTTCTAAGTCCTTAACTTTTTTTTTTAAAATCATATTTGGATTAAGTGGCCCCCAAAAAACCCATAATAAGCCATTAAAAATGGGGGGAAAAAATTTTTTTAACGAAATGTATATTTTAAGGGTGTAGGGGGGGAAAAAATTTTAAATTACCCTTCCCAACCCTCAAATGTAATTTCTAATATCATATTTGAATTTAGTGGCTTAAAAAATTTTTTGTACCATTAAAAATGGGAAAAAAAATTTTTTTTAAAAAAGTATGTTTTTAGGGGGGGAGGGGGGAAAAAAGGGGTATTCAGCCCTTTTAAGCCCCCCTTAAATTAATTTTGATATCATATTCATATTCAGTGGCATCATAAAAAAAAAAAAAAGGAAAAAAAAATTTTTGCGAGATGTGTTTTAGGGGTGTAGGGTGTAAAAAGGGGAGTATTCAGCACTCCTAAGCCCCCAAATGTTATCTCTATTTATTCAAATTTAGTGGCCCAAAAAAACCTATATTTACCATTAAAAATATAATTTTATGCTTTGGGGGTAAAAAGGTGAAAAAAAAAGGGGTAAAAACACCCTTTTGTAGGAAACCAAAAAAAAAGGTAGTTCTAGGAGGCCTTAAACGGTTAAACCTAGATAGTTTCTAAATCGAGCTTTTGGGGTAATTAGCAGTAACGCTAAAACCTGTAAAGAAGTCAAGGGGGGGCACAGGAACCCTGTAAGCATAGGTTTTTACCCCCCTTTTTTATTCATTATAACAATACAATTTTAAAGATAAAAAAAAAGTTTTTTTTCATTTTTTTTAAAAAATAATAAAAAAAAGTATATTTGTTACTATATGGGGAAAATAAAAACAAAATTAGCTATTGTCTTTGAACTGAAAGGGAAAAAAAAAATTTTTATATTAACAAAATTAGAACTGTAATTCCCCCTTTTTTTTTCTTGTATTAGCTCTTTATTTTATTTTATTGTTAATAAGTGGTAATAGGTATGCTCAAAGGAAAGCAGAAATTCTTAAATTTAATGGACAAACCCTGAAATAAAATTTACTATATCTCCAAATAATAAAGTTTAAGATCTTAAAATAAAATTTAATTGTAAAAAGAAAAACGATTTTAGAATTTTACTATAATGCTTTTTTAATTTGTTTTTATTTGGTTATGGTAAAATTTCACATTTTTTTCAAAGTAAAAAAATTCTATACTTTTTTTTAATTTTTTTGGGACCATAAAATATTACTTTATGGTGTTGCTATTAGGCATCATAATTTTTGGCTTTAGACCGCAACACAAAGGAATTACTTCTCTGAAATAAGAATTTAAGATGGCATTGGCCCAATTATATTCTACAAAAAAAAATATTTTTTTCCTAGGATTTTCTGACGTACGTTTTTCCGCTGTCGAATCTGAGGTCAAAATTGGGGGTCAAAGAGCAAAAAAAGGAGAAAGGGCGTAGTTTTAGATAAAATATATATATATATATATATATATATATATATATATATATATATATATATATATATATATATATATATATATAAGAGAGAGAAGAAGGGAGTCTTGACTGACTAGTTAAAAAAAATTTGGTTTATTGGGGTATCAGTCCTAGGGGGGGTTGCTAAATAAAAAAAGCTTTTTTTGCTACCCCAAAAACTTTCGAAAAACTTTATTTTTTTCCCTTTAGGGCTACAAAAATTTTGGAAAAATACAATTAGTGAATGAGCTTGTATATAATAAGAAAAGAAAAAAAAAAAAAACATTAAAAAAAAAACTTTCCCTTAAGAAAAATAAATTATTTTTTTTAAAATAAAAAATTTTTTTTTTTTTAAATTAAAATGAAAAAAATTTCTTACTGCTACTCGCTTTTAACGGAAAATAACTCCATTGGTAAAAAAATTGGCATTCTTGTGTAATATATTACTTTTTGTTCCATGTTTTTTTAATTTTATTTTTAAAAAAATTTTTTTTTTTTCAAAATGTGTACTGGTTTGAAGGTAGTAAAATTTGATATGATGGTATTAAAAAAAATATGAATGTTGTGTTTTTTTTATTAATCTGTTGCTAAAGCCCCAAAAATTTCAGTTAAAATTAACATAGGGTTAGTTAAACTACACCTGGTCGGTTTTATTTTTAAAAAAAAATGGATAGGCGTTGAGTAACTTGAAAGTGGTGAAAATAAGTAGGGTTTTATCACAAAAATGTCTTACGTAAAAAAGGGTTAAAAAAAAAAAAAAAAAAAGAAGGAAAGAAAAAAAACCCAAAAAAAAAAAACCCCATATGTGTCTAACATCCCTCCTCCATGTTAGTGGGTATTAAGGGTAAACTAATGTGATTGATATTTGAAATTCTAAGAAAAAGAAAAAAATTTTTTTCCTAATGTCAACAATTATGAAATTATATTATCTATAAGTTAAATTCCTTTCGGAAATTCCCCGTTAAAATTGTATTCCCCAACCCCAAACCATTGCCAGTGGATATGGGAACCCAGTTTATTAAAAAAAATTAATTTAAATATAAAATATTTTATAAAAAAATTTTTTTTTAAAAATTAAATAAAATAAAAAATTTTTTTATATATATATATATATATATATATATATATATATATATATATATATATATATATATATATATATATATATATATATATATATATATATATATATATATATATATATATATATATATATATATATATATATATCAAAATTACATTTTGTTTATATCTCCTTTTTTATTTATCTTATTAAAAATGTTTATATAACATTTTATAGAGATAATTTAAAAATCTTTTTTTTTGTTTAAATTTTTTTTGTATCTCTTATAGTTTATATAGTCATAGTCCAAACATTTCTTTTACAGGGGTTTTGCCGGTAAATGTACCGGGAGGTTTTTTTTGTTTTTTTTATTTTTTTTTGTTTGACCTCAATTTTTTTTTAGATACGCATTCAGCGGAAAAAATACGCCAAAAAATCTTAATCCGGCACCCAGCACACACCACTTTTTTTGTGGACCTGTGTAATTTGTTAAAGAAAATTATTATTTAAATGTTTTTAGAGAAATATTTAAAAAAATTTTTTTTAATAATCAATCTAAGGTAGATAATAACATAGATACAGTTAATTTGACAATACTTTTTTTTTTTTTATATATATATATATATATATATATATATATATATATATATATATATAAAATATATATATATATATATATATATATATATATATATATATATATATATATATATATATATATATATATATATATATATATATATATATATGACCTATTTAATTAAAATAACCAGACTAAACATTTTAACATTAGATACCTTTTAAAATTAAAATGCTTTTTTTATTTTTTAAGATGCGTAGGTATCTTAAAGAGAAACAATATGTCGTATGTTTTTTTTTTATCTAAAATCGTTTTTGAAATATTGCGAAAATCTTGGATACCATAATTGGTTAAAAAATAAAAACCTGAACATTCTAAATTGATTTTCCGGGGTTTCCCAAAAAATTTAAAATAAAGCTTTAAAAAAAGGTTCATTTCTTATCTTATCAATATTAACTTATTTGCTTAAGACAGGACACTACTCTTAAAGTTGCTTTTATATGTTTGGCCATTCTGAATCTTAAAATACTTGTAATAACTTTTAACAATAGAATTATTTTACTTTAAATTTAAAAACACTGTGGTGTTTCCCCTTTTTTTCGGGGCTAAAAATAAGAGCTTATTTTTTTGTTTTTTTTTTTTAAAAATACAAAATTGGTGTGGACCCTTAAGATATGTCAAAAAAATGATACATGTAGAAGGCTATCTTTTTTCCTTGTTTATTATTATATTTTTTTTTAAATCCTTGACCTTAAAAGCAATTTCGATTTTATTCGTTTTT
>JAHBCN010020821.1:7500-14699 GCA_019359885.1 Listronotus oregonensis | reverse complement strand
TTAATTAACTTTTTTTTAAATTTATTTTAATTCATTTTAATTTTAAATAAATTGTAAATTTTAAAAACATAAATTTTAACTTAATTTTAATATTTTTTTTTAAATTATTTTTTTATTTTTAATTAAAATTTGTGTTTAAAAACATTTAGAAAAAATAATATTAATTAATTAAATAAAAAAATTAATTTAAAAATAATAAAAAAATGGATCAGGGTGTTTTTTAATGAAAACATAATATTTCTGGGTATGATTCGTAACATCCAAAAAAAGGTGTATCCTATTGACATTTTTGCATGTGAATATTTTTGCTGATAAGTTGAATCTATATAAAAATTACCTTTTCTTTAACTTAATAAGCAACAAATATTAAAAAAATCCAGTTATATAAAAGTACCTAATGACAATAATTTTTGACAAAATACCATTATTAAAAAAAATAGGGCACCAAGGGTTGTGCTACGTTCAAACACCGCTTTTTGTCAGATAAGCAAAGTTAAGTAACGTAGGGCGTGGTTGGTAGTCTGATGGGTGACCACAGGCGAAGATCTCGTGCTTGTTTGTGGTTAGAAGTTCCCCCTACCCAGACGTTAATGGGGTTTAGTTCAGAGGTAGTAGTAATTTGCTTAACGTCCGATGTGGCACTACCTTTTTGTCTAAAAGGAGCAAAAAAATGTAATATTTGTATATTTTGGTACTTGGAAATCATTGACGAAACTGGGGAAAAATAAGTTAAACATGTAAAAACCTGGCACTTACGGTGCCTAGTACTAACTTACTTACTTAAAAAGGGTGCTACCATATCTTTTAAGCAGAGCCGTTTAAGTCGATTTATTAGTCCAGAATTAGTTGAATTAAAAACAGAAATAAAAATACCACAAATTTAATTTTTAAATAATAATCATATTCATTTAAATTTCTGGGCGATATAGTAAAATTTAAGATTTTAGACAGGAACTGTTTCATTTTAAGTAATTTTTAAAAACTCGGAGGGGGGTCAAGGGATCTCCCCTGACCCCCGCTGCCGGTGGCCACCTTTTACAGTATTTATTTAAAAAAATCGGTAATTGTGCATTAGTGGGCCTTGTCAATAAAATGCACACACTTAAGTTTAGCAATTTTTAGTGATTTCTTTAATATTCTATGTGTAAAAAGAAATAATTTAAAAAAATAAAATAAATTAAATATCAATTTTTCGAATTTTTTTTCTCATTTTTTTTTTAAATTGTAGAATTGACATTGCTGATTTTTTAAATTATTTTATTTAAAATGAACTTTAAGAATACAAATATTGGACAACTTAAAACAAATTTTATCCTGTTAATTTTACTTCCCGAAAAAGTGAAGCCTCACCAATGCACAATTACCAAATAATCATATTAATATTAATTTTTTATGAGTTGTGTCTAAATTTTAATAAAAAATAATTTTAAATAAAAATTCCAAACTCCATGAAATGGTATTTATGTAGATTTGATCAGACTTCTTAGGTAACATATTTAGATAATATATTAACATCAGAGGATAGGTTTGCAGGAACACTACTCGAGGAGCAACAGAAAAAATTTCGTAAATAAAATATGTGTGCCTAACATTTTACGGACTCCTGTAATTAAAACAGGTCGACTTAAGTCAACTTAGTTGTTTCTTAAATTGATTCATTAATCGGTAAAGAGCGTTAAATGTATTTTTTCCCGATTTTCCTAATTTATTCTGGGGATTTAAGCCAATTTCGGATTGCATCAGGAGTTTGTCAAAAAATTTGTTCATATGTTTTCTGAAGACCCTGTGTATAGTGTGTATTTACATTAATTTTTTTTTTTTAATAAAATATCCTAAAAAATATAGCCGGTATAATAAGTTAACATTACAATTTGATCATGTCTAACCATTCAATGAGGACCTAACAAAGGATACACCCAAGAGCAGCGCTCCCTTGCAGTGTAATTAAAAAAATAAAATAAAATTTGCGTCTAATGGTTTTTTTTTACGTAAATCCATTATTAAAAATACATAGAGTCATTATAAAATTAAGCATAGTCTTAGATAATTTAATATACCTAAGTAGTTTTTCTAATTTGTTTAGATCTTTTAATTAACTTACCTACAGAATTACATATTTTAAATACATCAGTTATTAAAAACATGCATAGTTTTAATAATTATATAAATTTATAATTATTTATAAATCTATGTCTCTATTAAAACTAATATACGTCGAGAATGCACCCATTCTCGATCTTCTTTATAACCTCTTATTTCTCCATTGCTATCTATCTTCCTTATTGCTTATTTTTTTTCAGAACTGTAAAATTAAGTACCAAATAAGTGGTGCAACCCCAACGCTAACAACTTCCGTTTATTTATCTGACATTGACCTGACATTTTAAAAAACCTTTTTTCTGTCTATAATCTTTCCATCTTTTCAGGTTATGTTATGCTAATCTATTAACAGCTGTTTACAAAATAAGAGTTCTAATGCACGAGTGTCAAATTTAAAATTAAATTCAAATAAATATTATATAAAAGCCCATTTGGATATGGTCGTCATAAAATAGAAGGACAGACATACCTTAAAACTAATTATACTTAAAAAAAATTAAGCACATATTCTGGACAAATATTAGCTGGGAAATATAATACACATTAAGTTTTTTTATTTGGAGTGGTGGATAATTAAATACCTTTACTCCTGTGGGTAGGTAGGTAGGTAGGTTTAAAGTGAGTGGGTATAAAACAGTAATGCCAACCTAGGAAATTATTCCCTAGTTCTAGGGATTTTTTCCTACAATAGGGAAAAAGGGAATTTTATCTAATATCTAGGGAATTTTCAACTTTGGATTGTTTTCGGTTCAATTTATAGAATTTCAGTCAATTTATCAATTTTAATATTAAATGGACTACTAATGACAAGCACCTATTAAATCCTTATACCCTGGGTCATGGTTTGACCATTGTATCTTTTCAAAATTGTTCTTGTTGCGCTGATTAATCTAATACGGGTTAATTCGTGGTATCGGGTTTCGGGAATTATAGATCAACTGCTACTTAGCATCCTCTGCATGTTGTTGCCCTTTCGTATTTTGTGGTTGTTGCCCACAAAATACTAAGGGAAAAAAGAAATGTCAAGTTCGTGTATTTGTTGCCCCACAGTAATGCCGAGACTGAGCGAGTATTTTCAGTCGTTCGCATCCAGTGAGGCATTAAATGCAGTATGTTTAATTCGTCTTTCTAGTGAAAACTGCTGCCAGAATTATTAATTAAATTAAAAGCATTTAAGTCTTATGAAAAAGGAAAACCTTTATAAAAAAAAGATTGATTTTAAGAATTTTTAGAATTGTTTTTTTTTTTTTTTTGTTTAGAAACTTTTTTTTTTTGTTAATTCATTTTGCCATCTATGTCCACTGTTACCATGAGATTTTATTTTTATGTATTTTTTGAACTTTTCTGACAATAAAGTCATTTCGTAAATTATTTTTCTATTTAATTTTGATCTAGGGTATTCTAGGGATTTTTTCACAGAAAAATTGGGAATTTTCAGCGAGCTTGGTTGGCAACACTGGTATAAAACCTTTCCACCGCGACCGATCGGTCTATTGTGGCTAACACTCTTTTATATTTCTCCCACCAGGTCCAGACTCCTAATAAATCTGATGATCCTGTTGGGAGAGAGATCTTTCACCTCCCCCAGCAACAAGGTGTCATTGCCGAGGATTGCGAATCTTAGTCGTGCCATTGCTGGACATTCCTGTGGCTCAGGATTCAAACATTTTGGTGATATTTTTCAACTACAAGGCTGTTTTTTTTTTTTGTAGCCAAGATATATATAAATATATATATATATATATATATATATATATATATATATATATATATATATATATATATATATATATATATATATATATATATATATATATATATATATATATATATATATATATATATATATATATATATATATATATATATATATATATATATATATATATATATATATATATATATATATATATATATATATATATACATATATATTTGTTAAATTTGATTATAATACTTTTTATTTATTAAAATGATTTATGGATGAACAGGCAGGCACTTAAAAAAAATATTTTTAATAAAAGTTTATAGCAAGTTTTTCAATATTGCGAATTGCATATCATTCTTATTGATCTTTTTTGATTAGTAAAATTCTCTTTAAAACAGATGTTAAAGATATTGGATCTACCCTAGTTGAGGCGGTTTAAAGAGTAGGAAATAGAAAATTTTAGTTTCCCATAAGAAGCCTTAAAGGTCTATCTGGATCAAAAAATGTCCGGATAAAAATTCTATCATAATTTAACTGATAAGTTCTCATAAAAAATAATATAAATTCATCAGTAATCTCTTTAGCAAAACAATAAATCGGATACTTTATTTTGTTTTCTTTTCATTTTTCTGATCATAATGCCATAAAAAACTATAAAAAAAATATGAATACATTTTTTTTTCATCAATCTGTAAGTATCTGGAATTGCTGTTTTAGAAACACAATAGTTAAATTAAATTTTAAGTTGCCTGCATAAACCAGCCTTTAGATGCCCATTTTATTGGTATTTATATTAAAAATATATTAAACTTTCCAATGTCAAGCTTGGTAAAGTGCTTTGGGATTCACTGAGTTTCACAAATATGCTAATTATACGCTAGAATAATGTCAGAACCGTAATAAAGTTTGTGCTTTTATTCATATGCGATTCCATTTGTAGGTTTACCTAGTGAGCCTGCTAGAAAGGGTAAGTTTTCTTTTTTTTCTATTGAAAAAATGAGTAAAATTGCCTATCTTTACCTTCTAAAGTATAATTAGACCATCTTTAGAGCATTGTTCTCATGTCTGGGGAATGGCGTCTCCAACAACTCTTATCATTCTTGATTTCATTCAGGGAAGGGTTATTTATTCTATTAATCATTCCATGCTTACAGGAAAGCCTTTTTCTTTCGATCACCGGCAAGCTGAAGGGTACCTATCTGTCGCTTTTTATAGATATTTTACGGCTTCTGCTTTAAGAATTTGGCCAGTGGTGACTATAAACAAATATTATTAACATTATGCTTATATTATAGTAAAAACCATTAAAATAATGAAAAATCTACTGCGCGTTTGCCAACAACTCCAATCAGAGGAAACGCTTGAATAATATATAAATATATAAATTGGTTGGCGTTTACACAGATGTCCCCTGAATTTTTTTTTTCGGTTCGCGATCGGCGGAGACACGGCACGGTGTCTTTGAAACCAAAACATCAAAGGTGACCTAACTTATATATTGTATATTCTTTAAACTATGGTACAGGTACACCTTTGTACCTGCTTGGGAAAAAATCAAAATATCTTATTTTATCGATTTTGTACGAAAATGTACAGGTCAGTGTAGGGTTTACATAGATAGTTTATATTATAGTTTTGCTAAAATAATTATAGGTATTAAAGAAAAACATATGTATTGTTACTAAAAATTGTTTAACATTTTTTGAAAATAATTTTAACCACAAATTTAAGTAAAATTATTTTATGTGTAAAATGGCTTATCGGCATCACCACCTATTCCCCCTTATGCCGACGCCTATGATCTCACCCATCTCTAAATAATACCCCATTTTGTAAATTACGATGCCCATCAGCAAATGCCATACAGTATATTTTGAATTAATAAGGCTCTGGCAAAATCTCAGGTGGTTTGTTATTAACTCTTTAATGAACGGCGATTATCGTTTTAAGAGTTTTCGATCAAAAGATAATTCGGTAGCCGTATTTTAAGACGGTAATAACAATGCTGAAAATATTATTTTCTTTGGTCAAATTGGTGGTACTTTGTGATTTACATAAAAAGTTTTGCGTTAAAGTCTGTAATTTTAGACATAAGAGATCGATGGATTAGTTAGCTACCATCTCCGGTCATTAGGATAAAATAAAATATATCGGTTATTAATAAATTATTTATTATTAATTTATACATTTACTAGGAAGAGGCAATTGTTACCAAAAGGTATTTCGGATTTTAAGTAAATAATATTTAATAGGTTAAAAAATATATTTTTTTGAAAACCAATACATTTCCTATTGTATATTTTTATTGAGAATATTTAATATTGCTTTGTACAAGCTTTTTGGCCATATACAATATTTTTATTAAAATCGCAAAGATTGTCACTAGTTACAGGTAAAGGTAAAAGGGTAACTTATTTCCGGAAACGGCTTTGAGCACATGAAATTTCTCCAAAGTCGAAGTCAGGGGATAATTTTCTAGAAATAATTATGAGCAAAAAAAATCAGATATGGGGAGTTTCGTAAAAAATTACACCAAATTGTGTTTAAAAAAAATAAATACAAGTGTATAAAAAAATAACTTGGCGTAGCCCAATAAAAATAACTTGTCTGGGATCAAATTAACTAAAATAAACGAATATTTTTACAATATAAATTAAGCGATAATCTAATTTAGTACTTAAAAATTATTTACATTTATTTTTCTTGCAATATTATCTTATTTACTATAAATCCAATTTAATATAGATAACACGAATTAATAATTGACACAAAATATTTTCTTTTACAAAATTTTTGTTGTAAAATTTAACAACATACTTATTAACTCCTTTAAAAAAATAGGGTCTAACTAAACGGGCTCTATTCCGTTGAACTTAAAAATAATCTTTAATAAACGACATAATTTTATTTGTCACCGTTGCTAACCACAAGATTTTTCTAGATATATCTAGATAGATCATTGTCCCATTAGGAACAATTAAGGTTCTTGTAGATGATCATAGATAAAATTATTTATCTTGCCTACAATTTTTTCTAAAGGTAAAGGCAAGAAAAAAATTATCTGTTCGGTATTTTACAATACTGTCTAGAGTCAACAAGTTTCTCATCTGCTCAATATTTAACTTATTGCAGATTTTAATTTCCAAAACCTAAAATATTTTAAAATATTTCTGGGAAAGGGGGTCAGAGCTATACTAACCATATGGGCTGTGGGGCGCCGTACCTTAAGGGGCGCCACGAACGAAAAGATGAGGATTTCTTAAACCACGGCCGAAAATTGAATAAACAAACGTTTTTAAAGATCTCTGCAAATAACTACATGTTTTAACATGGATTTAAAATCTTGAATTTAACATCTTGGCAGGGTAATCAAAATTGGCGAGTTCGGACC
>JAHBCN010020821.1:0-2500 GCA_019359885.1 Listronotus oregonensis | reverse complement strand
TTTATATGTATTTATTTATTTTTTAGTAAATTGTGAAGGGAAAGTCTACCCTTGCGACAATATAACTAAAAACATACAAATATTTTATTTTTCTTTAAATGAATGAACCTAATGAAAATATAAAAAATATAAAATATTTTTACATGGGTGTCCTCTGTTAATAAAAAAATATTAAAAAGAATAAAATTTAAATTTACTTACGAATATGAAGGGACACCTACACGTCGACATGTTTCGATGATTTTCGTCAGGGTATATCCATATTTGTTAAAAAACAATTAATTAAAAAAAATTACTTAGAAATAGAGATAAAAACATACAAATAATAAAATATTTGTATGTTTTTAGTTATATTATTGCCAGGGTAGACCTAGAAGGGTAGATTTTTAAATAAATATTTATTTTTTTATTCTGGAGAATAGCCAAATATTTTTTTTTACTAAAATAATCCCAGAAAAATAAAATAATTTTTTAAATATTTTTTTGTCAAATTTTTTAATGATTTTTTGGTTTATTATTTTTAAATATTTTCTTACATATCTGAATAAAATACAAAACTATTTCTGCCAGACAGTATGGATTTCGTGACAAAAGATTCACGACAGATCATTTATTTGTTTCAAATACGTACAAGTCCCTTAATTGTAAATATGTTTTATAGTTTTGTGGTGAATTCATGTTTTAATAATTTCTCGTTGGGTTACTCGCCTAGAAAGTATCTAAAAATTGGGACCACTTCAGTCCTGGTCCCGGAGTATAGCGAACTAAGCCTGCTTAGTCTTATTGACCCCTATGAACTTACAGATCGCCTAAAACAAAAACAAAAAATCCTCACGAAAAATACAAAAAACTCAAAAAGCTATCTACGTTTCGGTAAAAAATCGGCCACTATTGTCAAGATAAACTTAAATCAAAAAAATTAAAACTAATTTTTTAAGAAATTTTGTTTTAAGAATTTAGGAAATTCGAAAGCTTTTAATATTTATGACATTTTATCATAAAATAATATTAATTTATTATTTATGACAAAACGTCGCAAATCAGAATTTTTAAAACCAAAATTTTCGACAACGCAACCATTTTTTTGTTTTTTTTAATTGTAATTTTGTTATAGCACACTTTTTTTGCTGAATTGTAAAGTTTTTGGGTTATTTATGAATTATCCTTTAAAAACAAGGACTTTTTTAAGAAAATTCGGCATTTTCAATTGAAAAACCTTCAAAAATATTGACTTTATAGAAAAAAGTTTATAAAACATTTTTGGCTTAGAATTTGTTTTTCTATTGATTTCTTTGGTTATTTTTAGGTAAGAATTTTCACCTCCAAGAAAGCAGGCATCGGAAATATAATATTAATAATTATAATAATAATATAGCTTTTATTCTATAAATCATTCTCTAACTTTTATCCACACTTCGGATTTTTTGATAGTGGGTCAACAAATTGCGAGATGAAAACTGTCACTGACTGTACTGAATAGTTTCTTCCGATTAAGGTAGTTCATTTGCGTCAAATCGAGATTGGGATAAAAATCTTTTGTCTTCGTCTCTTCTATGCCATCTCTCTCTAAAATTGGTTGTTAAACAGGCCGGGACTAGTACCAGTACGGATTATTATATTTTTTCCTTTTTTTATTAATTCGTAATACAGTATTTTGAATTGACCTAAAATTTTGCGCTGTTTCAAATACGCTCTACCAAAAGTTAGAGCTTCTTAATGCTTAAAAATAATACTTTTTAGAAGACTGTACACATAACACATGACATTTACTCTATTTTACACTTTGTGGACCAACCTAGTCCTAAAATATACCATTTATAAGAGCTATTACGTAAAACAAGAATAAAATAGTGTACAGGGTGTCCAGTTTTCGTGTGTTTTCATATACCAGCTCCCTTACTATAAAAGATAGAAAGATGGGGTTTGCGGCTTACTGTCCTATTTTTTTATGAAACTTTCATTGCCGCAAACGAAATTTTCATAGCCCCTTAGTTTCTGACATACAGGGCGATTTTGAAAATTGTCATTTTTGACCTCCCTGTATCTCGATTATTTGGTAACTTTTCAATAAAGTGAAAAAAGGATTGTTATAAGTTTTTTACGTAGAATTTAGTGGCGTAGGTAGTTTTTTTCTAAAAAATTTTGTTTTTGAGTTACGACCCAAACTTATGTTTTTAATGGGACACCCTATATATTATTTTTTTTTCTTATTCCCCCCACAGGCTTTTCAAAAATATATAATAGTCCATATTTATTTCTTTTAAAAAGGAAAATTTTAACATTTTTTTAAAAATCACCAAATCAAAAAAAAATTAACAACGTCATTTTTTTTATAACAACTCTATATTAATACATAATAACTAAGCAACATTAAAAAAAAATAACATATTAATTTATTTTTTTTTATTTAAATTACAAAAATTGCTCAATTGGGCTCGTTTTGTTAAACACTTTCGACATATTTTCAATTTTTGCAAACCCTTTAATAAGTAATTGGCCT
>JAHBCN010020820.1:0-14642 GCA_019359885.1 Listronotus oregonensis | reverse complement strand
CCGGGAAAAAACTACTTTGTCGCGGTTTTTTTTTTTGGGGATGAATGGTTTGTCTATTTTCCAAATTAAGGTAAGATGCCCTTATTATTACGAAACAAGTATATTTTTTTTTTTTACAAACAAAAATTAGCATTATGTTAATTTTTTTTTTAAGCTAGCAAATTTGATTGCTACAAACTTATTTAGATAGCTTGTCAGGGTATCTTATATAAAAATGTACTCAAAAAGGGTTTTCATAAACCATAGAAGAGGTAGTATAGGATGGTTAATTAACATAGAGTTGCATATCGGGATTTAAATTAAATACTGTGGAAAAGATGGACAAATTTACTTTTCTTAATTTTTGACTTAAGGTGGCAAGAACATTACTGTTTTTTAGACCACACGCCCCCAAAAAACTTAGCAAAATAAATAAAGGATACCTTATTTTTAAATAAATGAGACATGTATCTTTCACGTAAAGAAAAAAAATTTTTAAAAAAACTAATTTTTAAATTTTTTTTAAAAAAGAAAGGTTGAAAATTTTTTTTTGAATTGAGTTGGATTTTTCGGTAGTTAAAATTAAATATTTTCGGTATAAGACATTTATTTCGCATTATAACCCCTTTACTGTGATTTATAGACATTTAGTAGTAACCAAGTAACAAAAATAATATGTTTTATTATCCCCTTTTTTCATATATGGGGTTTTTTTTATTGTAAATTTGAATTGTTTATCCCATATTCGATGTTTTTAAAAAACGGGGCTTTTTAAAAGGGGATAGCTTAATTCAAATAACGAATTTTTCCCCCAAAGAAGGACGAAGACGGGGCCGGTTACTAGGTGAGAGTAAAACATAGCGACTTATAAGGAATCTCCCAAAAAAACCCCCCCTGGCCAGAACTTCAGGTATTTTTAAATAGATGGCACAGTTAAATAAAACGTCGGGGTCGGTAGACAGGCCCCCCCCTACTAAGTTTTGGGGGGGTTTTAATTAAATTTGCGTCATTATTTGTTATTTAACACTTTCAAAAAAACCCCCTTTTTTAAAAGGGGCAGCCTTAAAAACCGAAAAAAGTTAGCAGTATAACATCTCCCCCTTCACGTGCCTGATTGTCGGCGGGGGGGGGTTAGGTACCCATCTGCCCAATCAGCACCCAAAAAAGGGGGGGCAGTATGTTTTTACTGGTTATACAGGGTGTTACAGGGTTTTTTTGCAAAAAAAAAAAGGTTTCTCTGCATGATTATAACAATATCGGTAAAGAATATCACCATGCATAGAAATATCTATTTAATTTTTTCTACCCAAAAGGGGGGGCAAAAAAATATAAGCAGATTTAATTTTTTTGATTTTTTTTGCCCCCGGGGGGTTTTTTCCCCCTTTGAAAAATTAAATCTAGATATTTCTCTAGATATTTTTTTTTCCGATATTGTTTTTAAAAAAAAAAGGTTTTCCCCCGTGGCATCCGTTATGTACCTGTATCTCCGTAGGGGAGGATCGTGGGAAAAAAAAATTTTTGGGAAAAAATTTTAAATTTAATGCTCGGCCGACGGTCAGCGCTGACATGGGGCAAACTTAGCTATATAAATAGCAATATATGCCATACGCGAGTAGCAGTCTATTAGTTTTTTCAGTTAATTTGGGGTCATACAATTTCATTGACATAGCTACCTTCGACTGAGCGCTGGCCCAAGCACAAAAGGGAAAAAAAACCCTGGGAAAAAACCCCTACTTACTCAGTGTATTTCTATAATTTATTATCTTCACTTACAATTAGGGCGCAAACTTATTGCTTAACGGTTAGACATATTGTTTCAACCTTCGAGTGTATACCTACAGCCCCCTTAAGTTTTTCCCTTGGCAGTGCGAACAAACGGGGAAGAGAGGGAAAAAAAGAATCAAAATATCACCTTTTTCCCCGGGGGTGCTATTGGTTGGCCTCCCCCCCCCAGCTAATCATCAGGTTGAAGCGAGAAAAAAGGTTATAGTGTGATTTTTCTTCCTCTATCGCGGGGGGGAACGTAAAGGGCCCCCCCTTTTCTTTACAGTTTTTTTTGGTGTTTCTACCCTTTTATAAACTTTAATTGGCTTTTTTTTGTTAATTTTTTTTTAGTAAAATGGCATCATTATTATTATAAGTTCAAAAGGGGGCAATTAATGTTCTTTAAAAAAAAACAAATTTCTTAGTCCAAAAATATCGGGGGGATTATGCAGTTAATAAGGCAAATTCTGTTTAAAGTGTAGTTTTACTTTTCCATATAACTCATTTTTTTCAGTATTTAAGTCTGTAATGACATTTAATTTTTTTTTTTTAACATATTTTGGGTAATTAGATTAATATACAAATAAACAATAAAATAAATAAATTATTTTTTAATTTACAAAACACATAAAAAAATTTTTTTCCCCAATTTATTTTACATATATACGGGGTGTCCCACGATCGCCCAAAGGGGGTAATTTCTTGAAAAGTGGGTTTTGGACATTTTAAAGATTTACTAACGTCGATGGGGGAAACCCCCAAAAAATTTTCGGGTTGGTGGCATTTTAATACCAAAAGGGTAAAAAACCTGCTTTTTAAAAAAACACCCCATACAGGGTTTTTCCGGTAATGAGTAGAAATACGCAAATCTGCTATCGGTCCCCCCAGATTTTTTAAACCCGGGGCCCAAAAAATTTTTTTTTAATTTTTTTTTTTTTTTCCAAAATTTTCAATTTTCCAATTTCTACCTAAAAATTTTTTTTAAAAAAAAAACCCCCCAAATTTTTATTTCATTTTAATTTAAACTACTACTAGAATCAAAAAAAATTTAATAATTGGGTCCCATGACAGCTAAAAAAAAAAAGGGGGGCCCCCCTCAAACCACAAGAAAAGTAAACAATAAATCTAAGAGCCTTTTTTAAAAATTTTTTTAAAAAAAGAAAACTAGAAATGATCAAGTATTTCTAATTAAAAAAAAACATCTTCAATTCATGCCCTTTCAAACAATATGGAATAACCACAATTTGTTTAAAAAAAAGAAAAAATTTAAATTTTCAATTTTTTTTGAATCCCTTTTTTTTGGTTTGAGGACCCGTATTTTCCTTTGTGGCTGTCTTTGGGGCCCCCAAACATTAAATTTTGGGGGGATTCAAAATATTAGTCTAGATTGAAAAAAAAAAAAAATTTTTCATTTTATAAAATTTTTTAAAAAATTTTTTTAGTTCAAAGTCTGAAAATGGAAAATTAAAAAATGCTAAAAAAAAAATTTTGGGGGAAGGTCAAAATATCTGGGTGGACCACATAACGGGCCCCCCTATCTCAGATTTATGTATGTCTACTCATGTGCCGGGCACCTTGTTTTTATTTCATTTTTAGATTCTACACAAATTTTTTTCAGGTTTTTGCATCATGTCCTCTGCCCCCCAAACTAAACGTTTTTTACTTATTTTTTAAAAATTTTTACACAAATTTTTGCTATGAGAGAGCCGTTATTTAATCTGAGTTTGATTTTTTTTAAAAAGAACCCACTTTAATAATTTTTTTAAAAAAATTTTTTTAACTTATTTTTGTGTTTAAAAAACAAGATTAAAAATAAAATTAAAAAATAAAAAAAGAAAACATTTTTTTTGTAAAACCCCAATTTTTTAATCCTATCTTATTTAGCATTAAAATAAGGGCAACTTTGCATAAGGATGCCCCCTTTCCCAAAAAGTTTAGTTTTTGGTAAATTACTAGTTTAACATTTTTATAACGATTGCTGATTTAATGTTTAGTTATACTCCTATTTGGGGTTTTTAAAATTTTACTCTTAGTTAGGTTATGACGGGGAATTTTTTAGGGATTGTTTTTTAACGCCAAAATTTTTTCCGAGTATTATGGAATCGCCATAAAAAATATTAAAGTGGCAATATACCCCCTCCAAAAATTTTCCCCCAAAGGACAACCTTAAACAAACTTGCAAAAATAAAATAAAAAAATAGATAAAATTATAAAATTTTGGGGTTTAAGAACAAGGGGAAATTTTTTGGGAATTTTTTAAATTTCATTTTTAATCTTATTTCTTGAACACCCTTTTTTAAAAAGTTATTAAAAAACTGTAAAATCTCCTTAAATTAAGGCATTTAAACATCAAATTTTTATGTAAAAAAATTTAAAAAATTTATAAAAACCCCTTTTTTTTAAGTATAGCACTGATAATGAAATTTGCCTAAAAAACCCTTTTGTAAAAATCTAAAAATAAAAAAAAAATATGGAAAATTTTATTTAAAATCAGCTATTGACACCTACTTTTGGTATAAAACGGAAGTGTCAGCAACGAAAATATTTTAGCCGAGTTGTCGCTATCGACGTTGGGGGAAACCCTTTTAAAAAATTTTAAAAAATTTCCTGTTTTTTCGCTGCAGTTCGTTGTGGGACACCCCCCAAAAATATTTCTTTTTAGGGGGAAAAAAACCCCCCCCCCGGGTTTTTTTTAAATGTTACTTGGTTGTATATCCTAAAATATCAAAGATTAATAATATTAGTATTGACCTATGTCCAGGGTTTTTTGTATATTTTATATATTTACTTTGCTTTTCGACCGCGTGGGGGAAACGTTTTTTTGGGGGTTTTTTATTTTCCCTTCTCCAAAAAAAAACCCTTTTTTTATTATAAATTTTATCTTGATGAGTCAAGGATACAAGAATGAATGAGTGACCTTTCCTTTTATAAGTATGTAACAATTTTTTTGGGGGTTAAAAAAAACCTTTTAAAAAAAACATCATTTTATTTTTTTTTTTAAATTTAAAACCCCCCCCACTTTTTTGATGATTTGACAAATATAATCTCTAATGACTAGATGAATTTGTTTAATAAAATAAAAAAAAAATTTAAAAAAAAATTTTTAAATTTTATTGGATTAAATTTTATATTTTTTTTTGAAATATAAATAAATTTTGGGTAAATATATAGAAATTTAACCAGTCAAGTAAAAACCTTTTAAAGAAAAAAGAAGTACTGGGCTTTAAAAATTATTGCATAATTCTGTGCTAAAGTGAATTAAAATACCCTTTGTCAAACCTAAATATTTTTAAACCAATTATTGGCCAGTTTAAGGGTTTTAAAAGGTTTTAAAACCCTAAACTTGAATTTCGGGGGGTTGCAGTTTCCCTTCGAATTAGATTTGGGCGGCAGTGAAACGGCAACGACAATGAAATGTCAAGTTTTAAAAATTGGCAGTTATTTTTGAAAGTTGTATCCGCGAGAAATATAATTTTAAAAAATAATGTGAATTAAATTTGTACTTACCTTTTTCATTTTTGGGATAAAAACCCAACCAGGTTTCTCTTTTTGTCATTTTAGTTTTGTATTTCCTTATAACCACTTTTACATCGTCTTTTAATGTCTTTACAGTTCATAAGAACACAAAAAATAACAAAAAAAAAACACCAATTACCTACATTACATAAAATTTCACCTTTAACTAAACAAAACTGTCTTTAATTGGAATGGCCATTTGAAATCCAACACCAACCACAAAATACGAAAGGGAAACACCAACTGATAAATATGATATTGTTATCCTATATTCTAATAGGTAAATTTGATTCTCAAGAGCCAGGTATTGCATACTTTTGTCATTCCATAATGTAAACAAAGACAAATAGATGTGACGAGCATCACAAGGTAAAAAAAGGGGGAAAAGGATGATCGCTCTTCTCGTCTCGGGCAATAGCCAAATTTTATTTATATGGGGCATTCTCCAGTAAAAAAATTGTGTATATTTTAACACTGCCTTGGTACGCCATATTAAAATAATTATTTTTGTTGTGAGAGTAAGTTATTTAGTATAACAACTACAATATTTTTTTGTTAAAGTATTTTATTAAAAATAATATTGACGTTTTGGAGATAAATGTATCTATCTCCGTTATTAAAAGCAAATAAAAATTTCGTTGCTTAAAACTAATTTAACAATATTTTAAAACAGTCAAAAATACCAAAAAATCAAAGGGGGGTTTGTGCTCGACCGACAGTCAACACTGACAGCGTAGGTCTACCAAAAAAATTTTATTTTGATCATTACAGGCAGAACCCTTTAGCGTCTTTTCCTCTATATTGTAGTTGATCCTTTTTTTTTTTCGTCCGATGTCAAAAAAGGGATATCATTTTTTGCTTTTTATACCTACATCCCTATTTGTTTTTCCATTTAATTGAATTTCTAAACTTTAATTTTCTGGCGATTTTTAAATTTTTTTACTATGTACTTGCTCTACCATCTATTTTTTATGCTAAAAGTCGGTGGTACTTTACCATAATAGGGCAAAAATATTTCTGATGACCCAAATTTTATCAGATTTATTTTGGATTTTGGGCGAAATAAGTCTCTGATTCAAAAATTTTGTCATTTATTTTTAGTTAAAATTGTTGACTTTTTTTCGGTTATACTTTTCTACGCCCCGGGGGCAGCACCTGGTGGAACACAAAATTGTAAAATATTCGTTTCTAAAATGCCTGCGCCAGCGCATCCGACGGCCACCTTAAAGAAATTTAAAAAAAGGACTAAATATTATAATTGTCTGTCAACATAAAACATTGTTACCTAACAAATCAAGCCTTTAAAAATTGGATTCATTAATTTTCATTATTTAAGTCCTAAAAACAGACGTGTATTATACTTATTACTTAGGTAAAAACCAAATTAATTTTATAAGAATTTGTTTTAAAAAGAGGTCCCCCTTTCCCTTACTTTTTTTTTATGGTAAACCTTTTATTATTTACTTAATTGTCATATTAATGTATATATTTTTTTAGGACGAACCCCTTTAAAAAAAATGTAATACAAGGACGTGTTAAAAAAATATATGAAATAAATTAAAGTTTTTTCTGAAATTTTCATACCCGTTACAAACTTAGTAACTTTCATGATAATATTCAATTGCACACAACATGATTACTGTTTTTGTACACCAATTTTTTTTTTAATGTGACCATGTATTTAAATATGACAATAATTCGGTGACACATGCTTTTAGTCAAAATAATTTTTTGCCATTAACTGGAAAAGGTGGAAAAAAATCTAACATTGAAAAAGGGATTTTATACATAGGTATTTTTTGCAAAAATACAATGTATTTTTTCTGGTTTATGATAATGTAGAGGGGCATTCTTATTTGTGATCCTTGTATATTGTAAATTATTTGTAACATTTACAAAAAACTAACATCTCAAGCAAGCCGATTTTTCAGAAATAGTAATGTTAATTCAAGTGTTACAAAGAAGGTAAATTGTTATTTTAGGTTCACAACAAATACACAGCTGAAGACTTTGATGAAGACCTAAGATCAGTGTTAAGAAGATCTGGTTGCAAAGACAAAAAATAGCGTTTATTCTAGATGAATCTAATATGCTCGATTCCAGTTTCTTAGAACGAATGAATACTTTACTAGCCAACGGAGAGGTGCCTGGATTATTTGAGGGAGACGAGTACACAACTTTAATGACACAATGAAAGGAAGGAGCACAAAGAGAAGGTAATATTTATTTTTGGGGGCAAAAATTTTTTTAAGAAAGTTTGTAGTTTTTTTTTGTTCAGTTTGCTAACAATTTTTTAAGACGTTTTCGACATGTATGAAAAAATGTTTTTTTTTTTTTTAAATAGGATTAATGTTAGACTCAAGTGATGAACTTTATAAGTGGTTTACCCCAAAAAGTTATGCGTAACTTACATGTAGTTTTCACAATGAATCCTTCCACTGATGGTTTAAAAATAGAGCCGCAACTTCCCGGCTTTATTTAATAGATGGTGCTAAATTTTTGGAGATTGGTCTGATGGAGCCTTATATCAAGTAAGCTCTGCAATTTTTTTAATTTTTGTAATAAAAAAAATTACCGAACTAATTAGTTGTTGTTTCCTTAATCATCTTTTTTGATATACACTTCTGGTTGGAAAAAAAGTTTACAAACCGCTTGGATTTGGATAAGACGTGGAAGGCTCCAGACTTCTTTCCAGCTGCTTGCAAATTTGTGCCTGCTACTCCAACCTAGAGAAGCAGTTATTAATGCTTGTGTCTATGTGCAAAACTCTGCATAAGGCTAATGTACGATTAGCTAAACGAGGTATGTACATATAGATTAAAAATTCATACTGTAATCAAAATTTTTGATTTGAAGTAAACAAAAAAAATAAAAAAAAAATTTTGTGCTTTTTTATTACCTTTTGATTATTATATTTTCGTCAAATTATACACGGTGTTGCTTTAAATGTTATTTCCCGGCCAAAAATAATACTTAAAAAATAGCTTAAAACAGCCCCTTTTTAAAAAGACAGGATGTAAAAATTTATAGATTTGGGATTTTTTCCCTTTTTTTTCTAATCAGATTTTTTTAATTTTAATTGAAACTTCATCAGCTAAAACATTGACCCAAAAAATCCCTTCTGATGATAAACTTTTACCATTATGGTAGTGGCGTAGCTTAGGGCAGTTTAATGTATTTTCTACCATTCCTCCAAACTGTTTTGGTATTAATAATATTAAAATTTGGTACATGATACCTATTTTTTGCTTGGTTCTACATACAAAAAGAATTACTGAATTAACTCGATAAACATAATGGCTTTTTAAGATATTGTTCTAATTTTAACTGCATGGTATGAAAAGAGTAAAAATTTTAAAAATTTAAAAACATTCTAATTTTTACAAAAATTAATGAAAAAGAAAAAAAATCTTGTATTGCTACAATGAGCGGACTCTTTGAACCTTTTTTCTTTTCATTAAAAGTTATTTTTTTCGAAAAAGCAAAGTTATAATTAGGATATCTTGAAAGCTGGTAGGGTTGTCGAGTTAATTCAAATTATGACAAAATAATGGAAACATTTTTGGGGCAAAGCTACACCACCGGCCCCTAATAGTAACAAAAGTTTATCATCCTAAGGCGTTTTTTGGGTGAATGTTCTAACGTACCAGGTTTATTTTAAAAAAAACCCTTTTAAAAAATTAAAAGGAAAAAAAAAAATTAAAAAAAAAAAATCACATCCTGCTTTTATTGTGGCTAAGCTATGTTTACATAAATTTTTTGTCTTATTTTTGGCCAAAAAATTTCCCCTAAGCAAAGGCATATGTTTTTGAATCAACTTGTATTAATTTTTGTTTTTTAATAGGCGGTCGTACTATGGCAATTACTCCAAGGCACTACTTAGACTTTATTCACCACTTTGTTAAATTACACAACAAAAAAAGATCAGATTTAGAAGAACAACAATTACATCTTAATTGGTTTGAACAAGATTTTGAAACTGTAGAACGGGTGACTGTTTTTTTTTTTTTTTATTTTATAATATATAAAACATAATATTTAAGTTTTTTTATTTTAAAAACTTTGGTATTTGTTTAAACCTTATTAAACTTTTTGGGTTATATTTTCTATTTTTAAGATAATTCCTGCAAGTGTCCTAAAATTTTCCCACAATTTTTTTTTGTTTTAATTGTCATTACCTTTTCCCAAATATTCTTAATATCTAATCTGATTACACTAGGTAGAGGAAATGCAAAAAAGTTTGGGGGTTAAATCTCAAGAACTTCACGCTAAGAATGAAGCTGCAAACGTGCTGAAACAGAGGGGTTAAAGATCAGCAAGAAGCAAAAAGAAGAAAGTTCAAAGTCAAGAAATCCAGCAACAACTTGCTGAGCAAACTATACATATTAAAAAAAGCGTACAGAAGTAATGGCTGATTTGGCTAAGTAAACCCCCGCCGTTATTGATGCACAAACGGGTTTTTTTTTTCAGTTTATTTAAATATAATCCGGTATAAATATTATTCTTGTTAGGTACCAAGCAAATTGGGCAGTTTGCATTGTAGTGTGGTTACATTCAAAAATTTTTTTTTTTCAGAAACCCTTGAGTATTTATCCGTTTTTACCGAAGTACTTCTAGCTTTTTTTTTAATGAATTTTTTTTTTTTTTATGGGGGCATTTTTTTAAAAAATTATGTACAAAATGACAAGTTCCCTTAGAACACTATCAAAAGTTTTTGTCTGATTTTTTTTTTTTTTTATAAAGTATAAATTTTCCTTAAAACAAATAAAAAAAATATAATTTGTCCGATTTTGTGTTATTCACATTTTTATACTAATTTTTGTTTCATATAAAACATTTTACTTTTTAAAAATGTAATATAATCTTCCCTTTCTCAATAAATGAAGAAAAAATTTTGCTTTATAAATTTTGTATTTTTAAAAAAAGAAATCATCATTGGATAAAAAAAAAGTTTTATTTATTTTAAATTTTTTTTTCATTTGACACCTCCATATTGTGGAAACGCAGCGACCCAATACTGACAGGCAAAAGATGTGCTCATTATGTTTTTACTATTGATTTTTTATATTATTAATGTGTGACAAATGTTTATTGACGTTTCCCCTTAAAGTGTTAGAAAATTAGGTTTAAAAATAAAAATTTGGGGCCCTTTTCTTTATTTGTTACAAACAAAAAAAAAACAATGGAAGTCCAAGATTCTATGTTATTGAAATTGGGATTTTTTTAAAAAATATTCATATATAGGCCCAGGTGATCCCTTGTCAAATTTTCATTGGGGTAAGCAATTGTTAAAGTTAACAACAGTTTAGAATGTTTAACAAAATGTCGATTTTGACAGGTTGCCAATAAAATCATTGAATAACACGACAATGACGTTTTGTTAAAATTCTAAACCGTTTTTTAAATTTTTTGGGGGAAAGGTGATCGCGTTAAAAAATTCGGACTTAGCAATTGTTAAAAAAATTTAAACCGTTTGAATGTTTAACAAAATGTCAGATTTTGACAGGTTGCCTACTAAAATCATTGAATAACACTGACAATGAAGTTTTTTTAAACATTCTAAACCGTTGAAAACTTTTTAAAAATTGCGACCCAAAAAAAAACGCGATCATCACTGGCCCTTAGTCTTCCAAGCTGTCACTGAAATTATTATTACGTCATTTTCTCAAATAACATGCTTTATGTAAGTTCTTTTTGAGCAAACATATGCAAGACTGAGTATGTTGTTGTTTAACTTTCTTTTACTGTAAAAAACTTTGGTTTTTTTTTACTTAATCTGTGGTTTTTAGGACTGTTGTTCAGTTTTGTTAAATTTATCGGTTATAGAATTATAATTTAATAAGGGGGTCCGGAAAAGACGATGAAAAATTTTAACGTAGATTTACATAAAAAAATATGAAAAAAAGTTCAAAAATAGGTCCCAAAATGTTTTCCAAAAGGGGGTAGGCCTTTGAAGATTGGGGCATAAATGTGGTTTTTATTTAATTTATTAGGGGCTATTTACAATACAGGAATTTTTTTACGTATAAGTTAAAGTGATTAAAGATCACTTTTTGATAATATCAATGACCCATATTGTATCCCTGGCGGGGGAAAAAAGGAGTGGCTAAAAGGGGAGGGTCATATTTTTTGATTATTTTCGCTATCTTTTAAATAAATTATGTTTTTTTTTCATTTCTTTAAAAGGTTCCCCCTTTAAAATGAGGTCGACTTTTGAGATAAATGGACTTAAAAGACGACTGCAGTGGAAAAAGTAAACAGGCTATCTAATAAAAAAAAGAAGATGCTTAAATACTATTTTAAAAATTTTTCTTTTTACCCAATGCCAAAAAAAAAAACGAATTTTCTGGTACCTACTACATCTTATTTTTTTTACATAGCCTGTTTACTGTTTTTCGCACTGCGTCGTCCAATCCGTTTATCTCGCCTCAACTTTGACTTTTTAAAGGGAATTTTTGTAAAAAGTTCAAAAAAAAAAATTTTTTAAAAAATAGCGAAAATACACTCGAAAAAAATATTACCCCAAATAATAACCACCCCTCTGTTCCCACGCCACTGGGTTGGGGCACCTGATTTTTCAAAAAGGAACTCCAATCACTTTAACTTATACG
Source organism: Listronotus oregonensis (assembly GCA_019359885.1). Classification (NCBI taxonomy): domain Eukaryota; kingdom Metazoa; phylum Arthropoda; class Insecta; order Coleoptera; family Curculionidae; genus Listronotus; species Listronotus oregonensis. The sequence goes on along the minus strand of JAHBCN010020820.1, from coordinate 2,772 downwards.
TAGAAGTTAATTTCTGTATTGAAATTTTAATCCAATAAAGTAAAAAAAAACCACTTGTATGACACCATCTTCGGGGCCTGTAGATCCCTCTGGGTTCCCCACTATGTTAATATGTTTTTTTTCATATCTTGTTATGTAGAATCATCCCTTTAATTTTTTATCGTCTTTTCGACACCCTGTATAAAATATTGCAATGATTAAAAACATAACAAGTTCGTAGTATAAAGTTGATGCAAAAATTCCCGGGTTCCAAAAGAGCCCCATCAGAAAATTTAAATTTTAAACATATGCCACTTTCAATTGTAGTCAAACAAAATATTGGAAGTAGGCTATAAGTTATCCACCAATTTTTTTTCCCATTATCACCTTATGAATAAGTTGATAATTGCATAAACCATATTAAATATTAATAAGTTCTTTCCTAGCTGTAAAGTCATAAAGAAACAACACCTAGTTGAAGTAAGATCGATGGCTAACCCACCAGCAACAGTTAAGATGGCCCCGAGTCAGTGTGCCTTTTACTTCATGAGAATGCCAATGAATGGCGCCCATTCGTTCATGATAATGCGGAGAACTTCATTGCCACCATTGTAATTTCAGCAGTAACAATTTGACGTAAGGCCCCATGCCTTATGTATTACACGCCCCCTAAGCGTATTGGGATGTCCTACCTACTATTGGCTGCCTAATTTAAAAGCATGATTGTTTTGCTATCTAGTATTATTTTTGATTTCCCCCCAACAAAGGGCCCTGTGAGATTTTTCCCAAAGGCCTGCAGTTTTATCTAAAGAAAATGAAAACACAGTATACATTTATTGCTTTGGTAATACTAGAATATTTAAATTGTTTTTCGGTAGTTTAAACAGTTAAACAAGTTTTATTCGAAAATAAAAATTTTCAATTTTTATTTTAGTTAATTTGTTTCTGGTAGATTGTGTAAAAGAATATGCAAATTATGTATTTCTTACCTATGCATCTTTTCACTTGTTAATTTTTGTAATTCCGGGGAAAAAATTTAAAAAAAAATTTTTGTGCAAAATTATATATGTAGGAAAGTATTTATAATTTGACATTTTTTAAACCTCAAAGCCAGGAGCTTTTCGTACCATTATACAGATGGATGCCTTTCTTAACGAGCATCATTTGTATAGGTAAAATGCAAAAATTTGTTAACTCCAAATCATACCTCGATACAGAGTAGGTAGGCCTATAAGATGGAAGACAAAATCGTTAAAAAAGTGATTAAGAAATCTGGAACGTTTGTTTTTTTTTCTGAAATATTATAATATCACGTTGTTAGCTTAGAAGTAGCGTTATAAAAAAAAAAGATACATTATTTTAGGTGATTGGGTAGTTATTAATTTTGTATGCGGTATGATGTGTAGAAATAGGCGCGTAATTTTATGTCCACTATGTTATAGACAGAGTGCAAAACTTTAAGTACTTCGATTTTACTTTAGGAGGTACTTGTACTTGTACTTGATTCGTTTTTATGAAGATCTTGGATTTTTACTTGATTTGACCAAGTAAATTACTTGAAGTCTTTATTTAGGTATTGAAATACTACGATGTACTTGAAGAAAAAAAAATACTTCAAGTAAAAAAAAATACTTTAAAAAGCAAGTACTTCAAGTAAATAAAAAGTACTTGAAGTAAAAAAATACTTCAAGTAAATAAAAATTCTTAAATAAAAATCAACCCAAATACTCGAATTTACACGCCTTAAATAATCGTTTGAACAAGAAAAAAAAAATACCCCAACCGCTGCTGTTTCTATTGTATTGCATTACAGCGCTCATTTGAATTGGATCCAACAGCAAGACAAGTGTAACTTTTAGGAATTAGACTTTTTGTTCTTTTAATCGGTCTTGTGTCAACGTGAAAATTATAAGTGCTCTGATCTGGTGAAAACAAAAAAAAGAGATACCCAATAGTAGAAGGGGGCTATTTGACGTTTGATGGAGCGGTTCCCCAACTATTTCATTGTGAATGCGTTCATTATTACCTTCATTTGAACGAAAACCCCCGTATTTTAATAGGCAACTTAAACAAAATTTCCACTAATAAAATGGAAACGACATCAAAATTGAAGTTAGGTTGTTCCGACTTGATTTTGTGTTGATGGGGGAAAATTTAAAAAATTTCCCAAGAATAGGTTTTTGGGGGCCAACCGTGTAGGCACCCATATGAAATCACTCGCTTTTGACAGATGTATTGGGTGCCAAGGGGGGCCAACGCCAACCCTTGGCAACCACACGAAAAAACCCCTTTTGGGGAAAAACCAATATTTCCTATAATACTTTAAGGCCCAAGGGCTCACCCGAGTACGGCATTGTTAGTGTAGTTTTTTCGGACATCGGATGCATAAGATCCCGACTTAAACGGGACATTTGCAACCCTACTTGTTTTCCTAACTATAGTTTTTATCGACTACTTTCCAATGAGAGCGCTCAGTCCTTAAAGCTTTTAGGAGTTGTTGGAAATCCCCTTTTGAGGAATTAACTTTTTTCCAAAAATATACTCAAGTATAACTTGTTTTACTTGAAGTACTTTTTAAATTTCTTCAAGTACTTTTATGTACTTAAGTACTTTTTTTTACTTCAAGTCTTTTTTATTGTACTTTGTTTTCTTAAGTATTTTTTCCAAATAAAATACTTGGTGGTATTAGTACTTTCAATTTATTAAAAAAGCAAAACATTTTAATAATACTTGGTATTGATTTGGGAATTTTTTAAAAAAAAAAAACTTGGGATTGTATTGAAACATTTGAAC
>JAHBCN010020819.1:0-14528 GCA_019359885.1 Listronotus oregonensis | reverse complement strand
ATCTTAAGCGAGCGAAAATTTTTCAATTTTAATTTTATCATTTTAAGTTTGACCGAAAAAGTCCGCATAACGCCTATATTACTTTTTTTGATAGCACTAACAATTATTATAAAACTGTCGAAAATGGAATACCCGGTGCAGCACGCTTTTGCAAAACAAACACCGATGGAAACAGGTAAGAAAAATAACATCCTCAAAAAAGTACACCATAACGTATGTAAGATTCAACAAGGGTAAAACGAGCAGTAACAGATCCCAGCTTACCTGCTATAAGCCTTAAGACAAAATAGCTTCTAGATAACGTAGTACACAAACTTGCTACGTGTTGATCAAATTTTAGTTTTTTGTCAATATGAACCCCAATAATCTATTGACCTTGCTGCGCTCCTTTAAACTGGTTTCCAAATACACCCCGCTAATAGTGCGCTTAAAGGACAATCTAAGTTTTATAAATATTCAGGCTTAAGTAGTTAGCATCGCACCATCTTTTAATTTTAATCAAATTTTTAATTTTATTTTCTAAAACTTTGAGATTTTCAGCATGCCATATTATTATGGTGTCATCACCAAATATGGAAAATTTTCCAGAAATGTGCAAAATGGGCAGTTCATTAACGAAAATAAGAAATAACAATGGCCCCAAAACTAAGCCGTGAGACACGTCAGTCGCCGTATGTTACCCATAACCACACTCTGAGAACGATCTGACAATATGACCAAGGAAGCACCCCTAAAACCTACTTTTCAAGTTTGCCGAGCAAAAACTCCATGATTCACGCAGTCAAAAGTTTTGGTGAGACCACAGAATACCGCAGCAGCAACCTCACGGATACAGAGTATCTAAAAAAGAAAATTAGCCGTCATTTGTACTCAGAGAATTTCGAAAGTCAAACTGAAGGATGCTAAGTAACCTAGTTTTATTTAGGTGCATTTTAACCAATTTTTTAACTTTCTTAGCCGATGTTAGTATCATGGAAATTGGTCTTAAATTTGAAGCTTTGGCTTTCTTCAAACATTCTGGAAATTTAATAGTACATATTTACTTTTTTTAAAAAGGGATAATTTTGACATTTTCGTAAATTTATTTTTTTTGTAAAAATAAAAAATATTTTGAATTTTTTTACGCCATTAACTTTACTCCGGTCTGTATTTTTTAGTCTGATTCTTTTAGTCCCTAGGATTTGCACTGTCTCTATTTTCAAAATTTGGTCCAAACAGAAATTTCTTTTGGAGCACATTCAATAATAATATTTTTAAATCATGTTAAGGTTTTAACTGTCACCTTATATTTTAGACACATAGCACCTTTGTCCGCTCAAGTGATCTTCGTGTTAGGACTACAGTTTACCAAAATTCGCGGAACAAAGAATGTGACTAAATAAAACAATACGTCATAACTTAAATTCGGTGGTACACTATTACCACAGGCAAACTTTAAATCTATTTTAGGGTTGAGTCAAAAGTTTTGGTTTAATATAAAATTTTTATTTAAAAGTTATCATAACAAAATTAGTCATAACATTTTTATTTCAAGCAGTGTTAGCTTGTTTTGGCAACTTTGGGACAGTTAAGACTTTGAAAGGGTAAGTGGTTCTGTAAAAAAAGTGCTATACTTGAAACTAATAAATTATTTTTTTTATATACATATATACAGTCATTTTTAGTATTCATTAGAAATCATACTCTAACAAATTATACCATTAACTAAAACATTTACGAGTCATACTTTACCTTATTGTGCTAGTTTTAGTGTAAAATTTGGTTCTCTATTGTTGTTTAAATAGAAAATTAAAATAGAGAAATGGGCAAACTAATATACATTATAATAAATAACAAATCTAAACTTACACATATTTTAAAATAATACAGATTCCCTTTATATAATAATTATATTTACTGTTTTTGAACCGTTGATAGTTAGCGTTATTTAAAATACAGAATTTAAATGTTTATAATTACTTTTTTTCTGAGCCCAAAGAGCATTAATAAACTATAGGAAAAAATGCGTACACTTTTAGTAAATATGCAACAAATCATTTATAAGATGCTTTTTACTTTTAATCTAAATAACCTATAACTCGCATTATTACTTGTTTTATATATCTTATTTAATTATATAAAATTTGTATCCTTTGTGCTGCTCTGATTATTATTTCCTTGTTTTGTATTTACTATTTAAGCAACAATTAGGACGTAATGGAAGTCTATTGAATTTACCTAATTTGCAAAGTTCTTGTCTGAATTCTCAATGATATTGATTGATGCCACTTAGATAGAAGCGGCTTGAGAATATTTTACCCTATAATAACGTATATATCTCCTAGATAATTATCCTTTTTGTATTGCTTGTCTACTAATGGTGTATAAAAATGAATTTCAGATTTATTGGAATTTTTTTCTACTTTTAAACAAAATGTATTGATAGTAATATTTGAAATAATTGTATACTATGCTAAAATGCTTTTGTATGGTTTAAAAAAAGTTTGATTTTTAAGATTATATATAATTTTAAATTCTGAAAAAATATACCTAATAAAAGTAAATTTCTGTAAAAAAATAAATATTTTAGAATAACACTAAGAGCCTGGGTTTCTAAACTATGGTTTTTAAAATTGTTTTAGATTTCTAAAGGAAAATCTTTACTCTTTGTATCCTTAATCAATAAAAACACAATTTGCCTACAAAATCCCTTCTATTAAAAAACAATAAATTTATTTTTTTAGTTTTTCGAAGTACGAACATAAAAAAGTTTTAGTGATCCAAAAATAAAATATAAAGCTAAAACTTTAAAACTAAAAGGGTGTAAATTGGATACAAAAAGGACTTACTTTAATTGCTCATAACTTTGTAATATTGGTCGAAGAGAAAAATTGCAGTAAGAGAAAAGTTTCCTAATTATATTTTCTGTAAAATGAGATTGTTTAGAAACCGCAAACTGTATTTTGCTTTTTTCACAACAACAATAAATGAAAAAAAAAAAAAAAGAAAACCTGTTTTCTTGTATGATTTTTTAAACCTTTATATTTCTCTGAGGACCTTCGTATGCACCCAAAAAAATTTATGCAAAAACATCACTCAAAATTATGTTTAAATTATATAGTTTTTGCACACAATTTTGTTTAAAAAAATGCTAAAAACATATTTTTGCTTATAAACAAATTAAATACCTTTGCGAATTTTTGTTGAAAAATTTTACTAAAAACATGGTTTAAAAGTACAAGGAAAGATACAAGCTGTTACAAATGACAGACGTTTATGACGAATCTATAAACAATAGAAAATAGTTATTTTCCTAACAAGACTGCTTGCCCGAACTCCGCTTCGCGTCGTTCGGGCAACGGCAGTCGCGTGCTGAAAAGTATCACTTTGCGCAAGCGTTAGGAACAAAATTTTTCCTACGAGCGTCAGATAATACCAATATTAAAGCAATTATTATTTTTTAAATTATGTTTAATCTGAAAGAACTACTACAACAAACATATTTATAAATGGGAATTATTTGTTGATAACATTTACAACAAAAGAACAGTTATTAGCATATTGTAAATTAATTGCAGAACCTGTAATTTCATTTAGCGGGTGGCTTATGGAAGCGCTTATTGTACGGCTTGATGAAGGTTGACTTAGCTCAGGAGGGGAGTTGTTCATAGTCAATATTTTATTCGACATATCCTTTTTCTGATTTGTGGATTCATCAATGTAGCTCTCAGCTACAGCCGTTGATTTCCAGCCCCCAAGTCGCTTGACATTGGTAATTCCTTCTCCAGAATTCGCTAACATAGTCGCAGAGGATCGACGAAAACTATGTCCAGTGTACTCTTCTGGATTTTTTAATTTTAGGTATGCAGCAATTTCTGAAGGCATTTTACCTATTGAATTTATTCCCACACATTGCGTACTGCATGCTTCTTGTTTATACTGGACAAAAAAACGTGTGTGGGGTATGTGGTTTTCGCAAATTTGCATATTTACGGTACAATTGCAGATAAAGTCCGTTATTTGTTTCATCGGACACTACAAAGATTCTGGAAGTGTTATTTTTACTGTCAAGAATTTTCACCACTATCAAATTTTCATTATCCTGTATGTCATCAATCATTATTTTTGTAAGTTCATCTCTCCTACAAGCACCGGCTAATCCAAAAATTGTAGCAACTTTTATTAGAAGGTAAATATTATCAGGTGCTTCTTTCATGAATCTTGAAACTTCTTCTTTGCTGAAAGTTTTTGATTTTTTTGTCCGGTGTCCCACGTTTTGGTGTTTAAGTAGTGATGTTAGCTTGAAATATGAACTTAAATCAAGGTTCCTTTTCACTTTGAGGACACATTTTAACATAGAGTACTTACTCCATAAAGTATTAGGTTTACATGTTTTTTGCAAATCCGCAAAATAGACCAAGAACACTTCTTCTTTAATACTTTTTGTGCCCTTGCAGTTTTCGAAATGTCTATATTGATTCTCATATTTTTCACGAGATTTTGCTGGTAATAAATTCAAACTTACGGTATTTGCTGCATCCAGGATAGAATCTAGTAGCTCCTCATCGGAACTACTCATTTTAAAAAATTAATTAATAAATAATTAAAAAAAGATACTATGACGCCTTTTCATTAAAAATGCTTGTTTGTATTGAAATTCATTTGTGCAATTGCTTTTTCATATGGAAACGAAGAAAAAATCTGACATGTGTTAAAATCACCAAGATTACATATTGTTGCTTGACTTGTCATAATCATTTATTATTATTATACAGGGTAATTAAAAAAATGTTTTTTTTTGTGTTTTAGTTAAAATATTGAAAATTACGAAGTAACAAACAAAAAAGAGAATAAACTAAAACTTGCAATGGCTTCGTATATTGCATGAAATAGCCTACAATTACTAAAATACATATAAATCTTGCTTACCTGTAAGATTTTAAAGCAGTTTTACTTTTCCGCACGGCGTGCAGAAAAGTTCATTTTTCCGCACGCCGTGCGGAAAGGTGCAACTTTGCGCACTCAAATGCGTGCGGAAAAGTGGACTTTTCCGCACGCTGCGCTCGTAGGAAAAATCAATTTTTTTTGCATATGGTTTATACAAATGTGTTGTTTAACTTTCATTTATATTTTACTAATAAAATAATTTCAGGGCAACAACATTTTTTAAACAATTACTTAAACAAATATATAAAAGATGAAATATTGCGATCTTCACTTGTTTTTGTTTTAATAAATATTAAGTGATATATTAAACTATAGCCGTTTTATAACTGATTTTTTATGCAAGCCACAAAATTAAAGTGTTAATTTATAATAATGTATTACTGTTTTTATTTAAAAAAAATATATTAGCAGGCATTTTAAAAAATATTAACGTAATAATTATTTCTGTCCGACTAGGTAACATAAAAAAATAAAAAAAAATTAATTTGATTAAACTTCCATAGTTAATTTAGTATTTATGTGTGATAATTTAAAAATTAATTTGGAATACCCTTTATCTGTGTCGTACAGATATCAATACCTAAACAACATTGTTTAAGGTGACATAAGTGAGGAGACAGGCTTTAATTATTAAATCTAATTACCACGAAAAAAATAATTAGTTAGAGTTTATAGAAATTTTTTATTAAAAGCAAATCAAAGAATACAAACTTTTAGTGCTTTATTTAAGCTTTGTTAGTACATCTGTTCATTATAAGCTAACATTTTTATTAACCTTTTGAAAACTATAACAGCCATTTAATAAGTCTAAGACTATTTTTAGATGGAAGTTTTTTTTAGAGAGCTCAAATTAAACCATAAATTTTTAAAGAGTTTTCAGCTTGCAGTCATTTTATTTTGCCGACTTAAAACATAATTTGTTTAAAATTAAATGAGTCATAATCACATAATCCCAAGTATTAAAAAAGGTTATTTTTTTAAAGATTATACAAATGAGAAAACATCTTGTTGCAAAAAAGTAAAATCTTAAGTGATTTTTTAATAAACCATTAATTTTACACAAATTTATTTTCTCAATCAATCTATTTTAATAATAAAACATAGAAAATATTAACAGATTTGCTCCCTTAAAATGTTTTTCTTTCAAATAAATTTTGTCTTTTAGTTTTATTTAGAAAAATATGAAATTCTGATTTTAATTTAAAAATAATTATTACCCTTTACTAGTTAGGGTCTGTTAACAAAAAAAAGTTTTTTTTTATTTGTTTATTTTATATACACCAAATATTTATTTAAAATTTCAAGTTTTGTAAACAGAAAAACAGTATTAATTTTAAACGTTGTTTTTGAAGAATATTATTACCAATAAATTTTTTGTATCATAACTCTTTTCGGCTTTTATTTAAAAATGGAAGTTTGAAACTGCAAAAAGTGTTTAAATATGACCCGAATTTTTATTCTCAGGATCAAACGAATGGCTTAAACGCCATTACGACTTTACATTTTTGAAAGGGGGTATCTAGAAGTGTGCATAATGTTACAGACACTTTAATTGCTTTCATTTAGTTATTATTAAAATGGTAGAGCAGACAGTTCATGTTTTCGTTGCGCAATGCCTAATAGTTAGATTTTTTTGTGTACAATGGTTCACAATTCAGTGTACGAGAAACTTCCGAAAACAAAAACCAACATTGATCTGATAAATTACCCTATGCTTGCTAATAGAAGAATTTCTATTCTAGTAGTTTTACAAACATTACAAATAAGTCTTGGTTGCGTCAAGAAATTCATTTATTTTCATTGCCTTAGATGGATGGCTACCGATACTGCTGGCTATTGAGCAAAAACAGTTACTTGTTGAAGTCTCTACAAAGCTTTTCAGGTGATTCCAAAAAGAAGGTAATAAAAGGTTATTATTTATTTGTGGAGAAACCTGGGTTCATTTTACGCCATAATTAAAAGAACCAAGTCTAGGTTGGCGCTCTTTAGACTTTCCAAAACCCGAAAAAGCGAAGGTTGTGCTTTTACCTAGTAAAGTAATGACCACTGTCGTTTGCGACAGCGGCGGTGCCCTCTTGATTAATTTTCTAAGAGAACAAGGTCTGTGACTACGCAGAACAGCCCATCATGTTTCTGATTCAAATCCGCCATATTGGGGCGTGGCAAAATTCAAATGATATAAATCAATTGCATACGAATAAATATGGGCTTTTTAACAACATTTACTAATATTTTATTATAAAGCCGTGTAAGAGGTTTAAAATGTACTGAACAGACTCTTGCTGAAACCTGTATGAAATATCATGATAAATGCAATTCCCTAATCTTAGAATGATTGAAAAACTTGATTCCGTGTAAATTAAATGAGTGTAAAACATATCACTTTTGACATTTATTTCACGCTTATAGAAATCAATTAACTGCTTAGCTTTTCGCTCTTTTGGTATACGAAAGTATTTTATATTTTCAGTTTTTGTTTTTTCACTTTTTGTTTTTTCACTTCAGTTATGGCAATTTTTTACACTGCAACCCAGTTTTTTCCAATAAATTTTTCAATAATTCCGATAAATTGAAAGTTTGCTGCAATAAAATTTGGTTAACCTAATGTATACAAACAAAGCACAACATGGATTTAAATCGGCGCAGTTAGAGTACGAAATTTGGTCAAGAAATAAACAAGGTGTTCCACTTAAAACCAGCGATAGCGTGCACATAATCCTTGTTGGAGATGTTAGTGATGAATTTCTGGAAACTATTATAAAAACCAGAATCATACCATAAATGTTTGAAGAAGGATGCCTAAATTATTTTTGAAAACTAGACTTAAGCTCACCTAAGTAAAATTAAAGATTAAATCTTCATATCATTCGTTTATAGATATCAGAAGCTGTCAAAAAGCTTCTCTCATTCGCTTCAGAGTCAACCAATTAAAAACATTGAGTAAAAGTGACATTATAAAAGCAGAAGAGTCGCAAAAGGGCATAGACTTAAAAGGCTATTACCTTGAAAATTTTGTACTAGTCATTTTCAACCAATTCGATGTTTTCTAAAAAAACAAATATTTTCACAAATACTGATATTGTTATTGCTATGGTAGATATTGTTCGTTTAGAATTTAAATGTCAGCAGTGTAAGAGAACAGGTTTTTTATCCATTTAGTGAATCATATAAACACGAATGTCTGGAAATAAATAAAATTGGAACAGAATGACCATAGAAATTACATACAAGTATTAATTCATGCACCGAGTAATATTACAGGTGGGGTGTGCGCTTCCGACGATCACGATAATCATCAGAAGAGACATCGGGACAGTCGGATTCGGATCGGTTTTTGATTGCCCTAAATAACCATATGAAGGAGAACTGCTTCTGTGAAACAAGTAGCTTTAATTTACGATAATGCAACATAACCTTATGTGGAATTATTTGTTCAGATAAGTTTTTTGTTGCCGAAATTAAGCATTTAAATAATAGACTGGCATTCGGTCATAAATAAGTCTGTGGATTAAACAAAAATTCATTTACACAACAATGAATCAAGCGTATACCCATTTTCTATAAAAATAAAAATACTATTTTTCCCTAGCGGTCAACAGTCCTAAGGACGCTGAAATAAATCGATAGATCTGCATGTTAAATATGGTTGATGCCAGCGGAAAGTCAGAAACGAAGTGTAGCATAACTCGTTGCAGAGATAAAGTTGAGGAAGAACATCAGCGAATTGGTAGAAAAACTTGAATTTGGTTTCTCACGTATTATAAGATTCTATGCACACCACCACTTTGACTTCAGACCTGTAGATGTAACAAAAATAAACGGAAATTTCAGAATTTGTGGAGACCAACACATGACAGCGTTCAAGTCATATAAATAGACAATAATTTAGCAAAGTTAAATAATATGCACAATATTATTATAATTATATTATTCACTGATTCACTTTATAAATTAAGCCAAATGACATTAAAACAATTTATTAACTATCAATACATATCTTGGCTAATATCATTATATATAGGATGCCTATCAAAGTGGCCCCATATATTTCAACAGGTAGTAGATACAATGATATCCGGTTTAGGCATAGCATATATATTGATATGATATATCTTGTTTCGGGAAAAAACAGCTCAAGAACATATATCACTAAAGTTCTATATATATATTTTGGTTTTCATTTATATATAGGGAATGTAAGTTTTCTAGCTTAAGGAAATAAAATATTGGGTTTCATTTCCAATGATTGCAACATTGACTTAGACAATCAAAGAAAAAAACTCCACCTCATGTGGCTACTCTTAGAACAGTTGGAGCAATTAACGACAAAACTTGCATTATAACACAGTCTTCTATTTATTTGTGGACGAATTTTAAGATAAATATGTACTTTTGTATGTTTACGCTATGTCTATATTCTTTCTTTAAAAATAAACATTCTTCAGTATAAAATGCTTCTTATCGGTAATCATGACCACGAAACTTGAAAATAATTGTTGCTGGAGATGCGAGGTTTGGGCAATGCTTGTATTACATGATATTACAAAAAAATCATGTACTCAAAAAATTTCCGGCAATAATTAATGCTCTAGGGAAATTATACTATATGTGAAAATAATGTAAAACATAATTATTTTGATTTTACAAGTTTCTCGTTTCTGAAACAGTTAGTAAGTTAGAGTCGGTACTCAAACATAAAAAAGTTATTACTTGGCCACTTAAACAAAAAAGAATTAACGACTATTATGCTCGAAATTCACTGTTTGTAGTCAAAGTTAAAATTAAATAATTTGTAAAAATTCATGGTATAATATTATAGACTACTAGATGTTACCTTTATGACAATTCATAAAGGTTTTATTTGTTACTATGCCTATTCACTCAGTTCTAGGTACCTTCAGTACTAAATGGATCACAATGTTTAACCCATTTATTACCCAGTCATAGAACTGTCAACATTAAAAAAGTTGTCCAAGGAAGCCACCAAACTTACAGATCAACACCTAATTACAATTCCCCGGAGGGAAAATCAGATTATTGTAGAATTTTTTTGACGACACATTTTGGAAAATGCCAAATTTATAAAACAATAATACAGTTGGAGCGTCACGAAGACCTGTATTAAGAATCATAAACAAATACTTATTACTTTTTCAGGAACTAATATTTCCCTCAGTAATAAAAATATATCAAGTCATTTAGACCAACTCAGCTACAGGACCTACAGTTTAACGTGGATTTAGAACCACGCCCAACGGCACACAGCGTTTACCTGCCTGGCGTCGCTTAACTTCGCTGAACTCACGAGAAGAGGTCTTTGGACTCAAATTAATTAATATTTAAATAAGACTTGGAAGGCGACCTACACATTTTAGCATTAAGTGGAAAGCCTGGAGAATTCATTATGCTTCCGGAATCCAAATACATTATGAATGACATTATTAATGAAGACCTAAATTATGATTAATAGGCTAAAACACTGAAAATATTGTACCATTTTTGTAACTTTATCTTATGCTTTTGGCTTCCTCGAATTGTTACTATGGTAACCAGCAAATTATCTGAAATTTTTTATCCACAAGCGGAATGTATGGTAGAATTAATAAGATTGTTCGCAAACAGCAATGTATAGACAATACTAGTATGGGCATAATATTGACAATATTATTAAAATCGGATTATCTACTTATTTTATAAGTTGAATATTTACAATAATCGGATTAATTGATACATTTTAATTATATATAATTATATTTATTTTTTTAATCGTTTGAATCTTAGTTTCCTTTCCACATTGCAACATTTCTTTTCAAAGAATATATAACTCAAATCCGATGTTGTCGTAAACAGTTCAAACAACGTAAACTTTATATAAACACAGTTTGTCATTTATCCGGTGGATAAAATTTAAATACAGGGATCCTGTACTATGTTTGACACTATATATATTATTATTATTTTTAGTAAAATTTGTATAAAATTCCTTAAATTTTCCATTTGCTATAATTAATTGCGGAAATTTGTCTCGTAACTTTTTACTTACAGACATCATGTACCGAAAAATTTGTTGAAATAATTTGAAAAAATCATGTACGGGGATAATGAATGACTCTAGGGAAATTAGTGACAATAATGTGAACTCAAATTTTTTTATTTTACTCTGATAGTAAGTTAAGTCGGTACTCCAAACATAAAATATTACTTGAACTACTTGACTTTAACCCCAGCAGAAACTTTCCTAAAAATTCCTCCTTCTTCATACTAGTTACACCTTAAATAGAATACCTTTATCGACAATACACTAATTGTTTGTATGAACCCTAAGTTCTAGGTACCTTCAGTACTAAGATGTTTAACCCATTTTATTACCCAGTGCTGTCAACGTTGTCCAAGTACCAAAATATATAGATATTGTATTTTACGATAAGCGCCCCAAAATGCAGTAGCGTCCCAACGTTTTAAAAAATACTAGTAGGCTGATACCCTCAGTAATGTCATTTGAACGGGACCTTTTAACGTTTATAATTAGAACCATGCCTTTACCTTCGGCATCGCTTAACTTCGCTAACTCACGATCTTTGGACTATTAAAATATTAAATCTTATTCGTTATTACATGTTAGGCGACCTACACATTTTCGTGGAAAGCGCTTAATCAATTCTGAATCCAAATCAGGTTGATTTTAATGTAATTCTAAATTAAATAGAATAATCGCTAAAATGTTTACCCATTTTTTGTAGCGATTATTTTAGACTAATCGGTTTAAAAGATTATCTTCAATTTTTTATGTTCAGACAGATTGATTGTTCAAACAGCAATGTATTTACATTCGATAAATATTAGTGTAGTTTCTAAAGACATCAATGTATTGATTCTAATAACTGCACTAACTCCAAATTACCGTAAACTAAAGTCACTGAAGTAAGTAGTTAAAGGGTGCCTCAAGTATTAAAAATAACATAATGCCGACTTGCGCCTTTACCTTGGGGGTAGATGCCACCTCTTTTCGGGGGCTGAAATTATTTTATTAAAAATAAGCCTGCAACATGATAAAGGGGCTAGTTCTAAGCAACTTTTGTATAAATAAATCCATAAATATACGTTTTTCCAAAAAAGTATTTTCACCAAAATAAAAGTAACTAAAAAAACAAAGACTGTGTTTTTTTAAACATTTTAGGTTGAATCTAAAGCGGTTTATAAATACTTAAAGGTATCATTTTTTTGTGAGTACTCGAAAGCAAGTATTCGAGGTTAAATAACGGGAAACCGATACATTTTTTGGAAAATATCTTAAGAACATTTTTTATAGTGCAAAGATCTTTTAAATATATCCCAGATTAAGTAGATTGCATTAATATCAAGCAAGTTATGAAAAAAATAAGACAGGGCTCTATATAAAAAAAAAGTGAAAAATAAAACCTACGCCACTTTCACCAAAATTAACATTTATAGTAGTCTTTAGAGGATTTACTTTATTCTAGTAAAATTAATGAGCTTAAAAAGTTTGATCCGTTTAGAATCCTTTTTTTTTGAGAAAAAGTACGATTTTACAAAACGGAATTTTTTAATTTCTTTAAAAATGTCTTTTATATTAATATTAACCAATGAGAATATATTACTATATTATGTGTGTCTGTGAATCTGGTCTAAATATGGTGTGGTACATTTCGAAAATATACTGGTAGTATGCAAGTGTATTTCTGAAAAAACACGTGGCCCACCTCGATCGTATCAACTCTTAAAAATTACTGATTTGTGTTATTAGTTTTATGAGAAAAATAAAATGAATCGTATCGAGGACGCAATGAGCAAATGCGTTATAAATCCTTCATCAAGGCCCCCATCAAAAATAGTGCAGTATAACTATTAACTCTTGTTCCAACAGTTGGTGCACCAGATAAACATATTAAGAGGGTTAACTTAAAAACCCAAATATGGCTTGGTTATAAAAAAATTCGTCCAGTTGACTGGGGATGGGTTAATATGGAAGGATCTTTACAGCCAATTAAAAATGCAAGTCCACCTGCACCAGATAAACTACTTAAAATAATATTTTGCAACTGCAAAAAAGGCTACTGTGCCTCTTGCGTTTGCCGAAGAACTGGACTATTTTGTAAAGCAACGTGTGGAACATGCAGCGGTGACAATTGTCAAAATTGTCTTCCAATTGACCAAGAAGCAAAGGTTGATTCTGATAATAGTTTTGATGAAAAATAGTTTTAAAATGTTCATTAATTATAGTCTTTAATAATTCGTATTTATTACATTTGACAAAAAATTAATAAAAACTTTTGTACATTCAGATATTGTAATCAATTAAATCTATTCAAGCTGCTAAAATATATATTTTTTATTAATTTTATGATATAGGGTAGTTTAAAAAGGAGCTTCTTAGGAGTCGAAATTTCACAATAAATAAATACATTTTTCTATTATTAGACAATAAGATTTTTAGTTATAAAAGCATTACGAAAATGATCAAAGCTGATTAAAAATATATTTTTTTAATAATTCCAGCATAAGGGGAAGTTCTTAAGAGTTAAAATTTTACAATAAATAAATAAATATGTAAATAAAATTTTTATATAAGTATATTCGATTAAAGCTGCTTAAAAATATTTTTTTATTGATCTCAAGATGAGGGGTGTTTTTTAAGAGGTAAAAAATTTGCAGGAAATCAATAAATTATATCATCAGTAGTAATCAAAATTTTAACGTAATATTAATGGGCTAATTTAATATTTCAGGATGACAAGGGTTAAAAAATTAATTGAAATCATAACTCATGTTTTAAAATGTAACAAAATATATATTCCACTCAACTAAATAAGTTTCCACGGATTAAAAGCTTTCATTTGCATTTTTTATTTTTTTTTGCAAAAGGGGTGGGTTTTACCCCTAAAATGTAGGAACGCCAAATTGAGCACATGTTACTTTTGAAGTTAAGGGTAAATTCAGTTTAATTTCAAATATTTATGAAAATCGATAAAGTTTCAAAAAATTCGGAGATTATAGCCTATTTTTGCCTTCAGTGCCTGTACAAATTCCTGTCCCTAATTATTAATTTCATTATAAAATAAAGAGCAACGAATTTTATTGAAAAAAACTTTTTAAAATAACTTATCAACAATGTATTCCAACTGGTTTTAAATAATTCATTCAAAGTAATTGGATCCCAAGCTTTTCGAATTTTAGAGGCTAACGGCAGTCCACTAGTTTGTATATAAAATATTACTTTAAGAAAAATTTTAAATGATTTATTCTTTGTAATCTATAATACATGTTTATAATTTCCTAAAAAAAATATATTATTTTGGTAAACCAATAATTACATGTTTGTTATTGTAGACGCCACATTTCAGTTTTGTAGGTTTAAAAGCAGTCAGTTTTACGTTTTAAATGATATTTTTAATATAGGTAGACAAAAAGAATTAGAATATTAATTATATTTAAATTTAAATCTTGTAAAAGTAGTTTAGTTACCTTTACCTACAGTTACCTTTTACTTTGCAGGATAGGATATCATTTACTATTTATTAAATAATTTTATTTGGGTGTTAGTAATTATTAAAATAATTGAGAAAAATGGTATATTTAATTTT
>JAHBCN010020818.1:0-15062 GCA_019359885.1 Listronotus oregonensis | reverse complement strand
AAAATGGGAAAAGATAATATTCTGAAGAAAATCAGAAACACTTCACCAGGAAAATTAAATTTTAGGGTCACGGAATCCCCTAGAATGGAAAACTCTATACAAAGGGTTTTTAAAGAAAAGAGAAAAACTTTCCCTGTAATGTTTATTGATTCAAAAAGGGGAGTTTAATGATGAAAAAAGAAACTCTATCTTTTAATGCAAGTTGCGGATGGTTCTAGAGATACAAAAACGTTCTAAAATTTAATATTTAAAAATCTCTGTATAAAAATGTCATATGCATTAAAAGTAGTCAATCCACGGACGTATAAAAAATTTGGGGTCCCCCCCCATTCATACCCATCTTTTTTCCAACAAAAAAAATTACATCCCCCGCGGCGATTTAGAAAACGATAGGCAGCAGTGGCGTAACTAAAAAATTTTGGGGCCCCCCGAAACTTTGGGGAAAGGGCCCCCCAAAAAATAAATAGCAAATTCCTTTAAAAACAAATTAAGTAAGGGAAAAAAAACTCTTTTTTGAATAAAAAAAAAACATGTTTTAAAATACAAACCTAAAGAAAGAACAAATAGAAAATAAAAACATATTAAATTTTAAAAAACAAAACACTAATTTTAAAACAGATATAGTGCGAGATCTAACAAATAAAAATAAATTAAAACTATTAAAAGTTTTTATTCCGAGCTTTCATATCATCAAATTGATTAATCGTTTTAAATTTTAAAAGGGTGTTTTTTTTTAAAAAAACTCTTTTTTGTTAATTGATTTTAAATTTTTAAAAAGAAAAATTAAAAGTTTTCTTTAACAAAGGGGGCCCATAAAATTTTTTCCGCCGGGGACGGGGGGGGAAGAACGCCCGGGGGTTTGGGGCCCCCTCGCGTTCATGCCCCCCACCACCGCGGGGGGCCAGGGGGGGAGCACCCACTGTTGCAGTCCCCCGCAGGGGGGGAAAGGCACTCCCCCCGCCGCCCCGTTTTTGCGGCGTGCCCAAACCCCCTAGTTAGTCTATTTGCCCTTCGCGTTGCGCAATTATTATAATACAGAAAAAGTGTCGCTTTAAAGAGTATAAAACGAAAAAACAGGTATCTTTTTTAATTTTTTTTTAAGAAAGAGGCCAAAGCCCAATGAACTTTTTTCAAAAGAAATTTGGGCCTTCGTAACTTTTTCCTCTGCCCTTGGACGTCTTGATTTGTAATGGTCCAGCGTATAACTCCAGTGGAAAAAGGTTGTATGGTGCTTGTGCTGTCGGGTCCCCTTAATTCTCGGTGTCTGGGCCCTTTAATCGAAACACTTTTGCATTTTCCAATGAGTTTTTGTTCTTTTTCCCCTTGACAAACCAGAATTTCCGGTTGCTAAGTTAGCTGGTTTCCGCCGTAGGATTTTCCAATAAGCACTTAAAACCAATTTTCCAAGGTGACTATGAGAATGCAAAATCGCAGGGTGGGGTTAAAGACAGATGCATTTTCGCCCCCGACACAAAGCCCCTCACACAGGGAAGGATTAAGATTGAGCTTACCTTTGGAACTTGTTTTTTTTCTAGTAGAGATCAATTTTCCCCTTTGGGGACCCCCCCTTTTTCCATGCTGTCCGGGTCAATCCATTCAAACAAACATTGTTTAAAAAAAAAAATAACTTCAGCCATCAAAGCAGAGATTTATAATGTGGATGAATCTTTTATACTAGAAACTTTTCCTGAAAAAAAATATTGGTTTTTAAAAAAAAGAGCACCAAAAAAAAAAAAGCAAAAGGGCCTTCCTTTTTACAAAGCGGCGGTAATCATAAAGGGGGCCCGTTTTGGGAAAAAGGAAAAAAACCACGATCGTTTCAATTTAATTGCCCCCTTCATTATAAAATTTTTAAAACAGTTTGGGCCAGGTTCTTTTTGTGGAAGATGCCTTTTTAACAAACTTTGGCATGGAATTCTTTAAAACCAGATGTTATTAAAAAATGTAGGTATAACATACATACTGTCTGATCAGAGGTTGCAGATATGTTACATCCTTTTTTGGGGAAATTGAAGGACGATATTGTGGGGAAAAAAAAGAATTCTAGATATGGATGAAACTAAACTTTGTTTAAAAGGATAAGACAGTGATAAAAGATCTGCTAATGGTTTAAAAAAATTTCTACGGGTAAAAAAAGTAAGATAAAACCCTTAAATGAGGTGTTTCGGGGGGAAAAAAAACCAAAAAAAATTTTAAATTTTTCAGCCTGTTTTTTTCACCAAGGATTAATACAAATGGGGTTGACCAAACCACATAAATAAACAAAAATAACAACTTAAAAAAAAAAAATTTTAAACTGATGTTGTGTGTAAAACCATTATTTTTTTAAGACATAAAGTTCGCTTTTGGGAAAAACAATGTTGTTTTATTAAAATTTTCCCACAGTAACAAATCAAAAAGTTAACGGGGTATTAATTAGTTCACTATATCGAGAGTCATTACCTTTTTTCGAAATCACAAAAATTTAAATTTTCCAATCCTTTTATAAAATAAAACCTGATAATAAAAAACCCCTTTTAAAAAACTTTATGTCTAGCCAAAAAAATTATCTCTAAAGGCGCATTTTTTTTTTATTGGGGGCGCGCGGCTTTTTTCATTAGTTGACTTTATTATGAAAGTTTTTTTTGGAACAGAGCCATTAAAATTTAAAAAAAAGGAAAGAGGGTATTAAAACCCGGAGGGGGCAAAGGGCCAAAAGAAAAAGCCGGGGGTTTTTTTTACTTTTAAATTTAAAGTTAGCTTGAGTAAAAGAGCTTTTTCTCTGGCTTTTTCCATAATTTATACTTATATTATTTAATTATAGGTAGGTTTATTTCTTATACGTTTTGTGGTATCAATGTGACTGGATATGTTTTAATTTAATGAAGCAATTTTCTTCCCGCCTCCATGAACCAGCAATCTGTGGATAGCAAACTGTAAAGGTGTCAGCAGGTCTCTGGCACCCCCTTCAATTGGTCCTTCGAGCCAGATAACGGACATGTTTAAATTATTTGTGGTTTCAGAAAAAGAAAATATTATTAATATTTAACCCAAGTTGTAGTAGTTCTATAACAGAAGCCTAGGATTAATTTATTTATAAAATAGTTTTGAAACCAAAGCATCTAAAAGTAAAGATCTAATATCGGCTACCTTTTAACAAGGAATTAAACAATTAACTTCTAGCCTAAATTTGTTACTAAAAGAGTCAGAGGAAAATTGTCAAGAGAGTACAATCTCTTCATAGAATGACATGGACATTTTTTTAATTGATGCATTGAATAGTTTAAAAATTATATAAGTTATAAATGCCTGACGGTGTACCATCGTAACTTTTCCGTCAAGTGGAAATTAAGACGATGGTAGAAAAAAAATATAAGTAATAGGTTCATTTTGTGTTTTTTTTAAGTGGGATTATTCTTCTGTGTATTATGTTACCATTTGTTAAAAATAACACTACATGCCCATAAATTATTAAGGTTGTTGGGTTCTTCAAGAAACAAAAATAACCTATTTTAGTCCATATATTATTTTACTTGTTACATGTAAAATTTTTTTCTTTATTTATAGGATCTATACTTTATGATTTTTTTGAGACTATTTTTGTGTCACAGTCTTATTTCATAGATTTTACATTTTTCTACAAATTTTTTTTTTCGCTGTTCAGCAACTAATAGATGCAGATACTAAAAAATAACATAAAATATAGAAGCTCACACACGGGTGAACCCTACTAAGGTGAAGGTGTAAGGGTTCATACTCGCTATGATACTCTAAAAATGCGACGCAAGATGAAATAACTTTTCTATTTTTAAATAAGATGCAAAGAGAGGGGGATGTGCAAAGATTTCAAATGTCCGTCAAGCATTTTAAATTTGATTTTTTAAAAATTAAACAAACAATTATTGAAAAAATAAAAAAACACTATTATTAAGTAAAAAAAACTGCAAATATAAATTATATTAGTAAACTGTAAATAATTTTAAATATTGTCAGAAGAACACTCCTTGTGGCAATCCGTAAAGATAATGACAACAAAAATTAAATTCTTTTTAAACGTAGAGTGGTATTTAAACTTCGGAGAATCGTTTAAAGACTAATTTAATCTAATGGAGAAACTATTAAACCAAGGTGCATTAATTTAGAAAGTATAAATAAAAAGTACGTTTTTATACATATTTTAAATTCCTGATTATAGGCTGGAATATTCCATACAGAAATGGGTTTGGTAAATTAATAAAATACAAGTAAATATGAGGAGCGTTTATTATTATTTGCAACATGTAATGTTAAAATTGTACATGTACAGGGAAATCGTTAACGGTAAAAAATATGGTTAAATTGAGCAAAATTTTAAATATTTCAAAAATATATGAAAAAAAAATCAAGAGCTTTTATCACTCTTTTTAAAGAAGGTACAGTAAAACTTGTGCTAACGGACACCCTTTTATAGCAGCCACCTGTGTTATCAGCCGCTTTCAAGCTAACAAAAATCTGCTTTATAACCCTTAGATAATGGACACCCTTATAAAACAGCCAGGGCCAGATAAATCTTACTTTTTATATCCTATTTCAGGTAAATCAACCTTTTTATTGGGGGAAATTTTTGGTAATTAGTATTTTTTTTTTATGATTGTATTCTGCAAAAGGTAAAAAAACCCCCAATAATATTTATGGCGTTTAAAAATTTGGGAGCCTGGGGGGTTATCTTCATT
Organism: Listronotus oregonensis; assembly: GCA_019359885.1. NCBI lineage: Eukaryota > Metazoa > Arthropoda > Insecta > Coleoptera > Curculionidae > Listronotus > Listronotus oregonensis. The sequence continues at coordinate 10,371 of JAHBCN010020818.1, read as the reverse complement.
ATATTTTTTTGTTGTGTTAAATCAATAAAATTAAGTTATTGTGTTCGGGATCGAAAAATGTTTTTCATTCAAAAAAAAACGTTTGTCACTGAAGGAAAAAATTAAATTATCCAAAGTGAAAAGTACGCTTTGAATTCGCAAAAATTGGCTGAAAAAGTTTGGTTTTGGGAAAATAAATTATCACTAGTTAAGCAATAAATCGAATGTTGGAAGAAGGTGTTAATTTATAACAAAGAAAATTCGGGAAGCCCAGGAGAACGGACACAGTCGTTAAAATTTGGGTTTTAAAGCAAAGGTAAAAATCTTTCAATATCTGGACCCTTAATTAAAAAAAAACACTTGAGGAAACCAAGAAATTTTAAAAAGGAAAATTTGTTTTTGGTTGAACAACTGTTACCCGACAATACTGGCCACCCTTCTATAAAGGCCAATTATTATTAATTTCATGGTGGCCGTTATAGACAAATTTTACTGTATAATACATTCTTATCTTTTGGTGCTAATAGCTTAAAATATTTAATCATAATCCAGTTCGTATAAGATAATAAAGTGGATGATAAATAAAATAGATGATAAAGCTTACATGGCCTAAGAAGCAAAAGTTAAATTTATTTCTAAAGGTATTCTTCAGACTTTAAATACTTTTGACTAAGAAACAAACACTTTTTTGACATCTAAAAATTTTGTAAGTTAAGTTTGTTAGTTAATAAATTGTATATATCGGCTACGTTCTTACTTTACTGTGATTTGCCTTTTCCATCCTAGGTTTTATTACACACTCGACAGAAGAAGAAACTCTACCCCCCAGAATACTAGATAAAAGATCTGTCTCCGCCGGGCGAAAACAATATTAAGTACCTCTGTCTCCGTAAGACGCCTTCCTTGCTGGTAAAAAAACACTTTTTTCTCTATTTTTTGTCCCGGGGGGGAAATTCAAAAAAAAGGGGGTTTTAGGTTCTGCCACTGCTAAGACTACCACTGTGCAAATTTCATGATTTTTGCTCAACCATAACTTCAAAATAAGGGACAGACAAATAAAAATATATATATATATATATATATATATATATATATATATATATATATATATATATATATATATATATATATATATATAATATATATATATATACCTACCCACATATAAAATATGCAAAACAACAGCAAATTATATATATGTATTATTGAATGTAAATTATTATTATTATTTTATTTATTATCTAAGTAAAGGCGATTCATAATAAAATCTAATTTGATGATTCGTGATAAAATCTTCGGGACTGTATATCAATCACATGAGGCTCAAAAGGAGTGGAAGGGGGTGCGAAAAAAATTACGAAATATCAAAAGGGAAAAGGGAGGTTATTGAACGCGCGATTTTTAAACCGTGAAAAATACACGAAATTTTGGGTAGGGGGAGAGAAGTAGCCTGAAACCACCACCCAAAAGAGGAGGGTTAAAGGGTTGCTAAAAAACCCCCGAACAACCCGGGATTGGTCTATTATCTGTTTCCTTAACCGAAAGAGCGAAAGTTTTGCTTATATGACGGAGTGATAAAAGCGAAGAAGCATGCAGAACAAGATTATTTCTTGAAGTTGCAAAAACATTGTTGCAGACTATTTGGGAAAGTGTGACGGAGATTTAACCCATATCAGGTAGTTTGCATGTTTCAAGGGCCCCCCACCGAAATTCGTGTACTGCAATCAACCTTTTTCCCTTTTAAAAAACTAATGAACAGGCACCTAAAAATTTTCTTGGTAGATCTTTTAAAATTTTAAAATTAAGGGCAACTAAAAATGTTTTCGCTTTCACCATTAGATTTTTATTGCAACTTAACTAAAAGTACTTAGAAACGCGGCAACATTGCATCTTCTTCCTTTTTTGATTATTGGCCTTTAAAATGCGAATAATCAGAATAGATTGATATAAGATCTTTTCTTTTCTAACTGGCATGTAATTTAATGATATGATATTAAGAATCTTACTTAAATTTTTGTAAATATTAAATATTTAACATTTTTCTCAAAAATTGTCACGTCTAGGCATCATGTTAAAACTTTCAATTTTTTTTTTTTTCATTTTGTGGACATTGCAATACAAAATCGGTGTTTTGTCGTAAAATTTAAAACAAAATGGAAGATTAAGAGCGCCTAACTTTACGGCCATAAAAAGGGAACAATTAATGTCAATACTTATGAGATATAAACACATAATATATATAAAAACAAAAAACCTTTCAACAATTTATGTGAACGAATTTCAGTATTCCTAATTTAGAAGTCAATATCTAAAATTTAAAGGCTAATACAAAATCATGTTTCAACTCAAGCGCATCTTCGATTTGCCAAGTAAGCTCAGCACAGTTGGCTTCGTTAATCTAAACCTTTGGAAAAACGGTAGGGGGGAGATAGTTGAGCAATTTTTCACTTATTCGGTCATAGCTCCTCAACGATAATTACAAACTGCTTGTTAGGCACACTGGTATGTAATTTATTTCTTTCCAAAAGTCTCTATAGTAACAAATTTCTAATAGATCACATTTAAGAGCTACAACTGTTTAAGTAAAGAAAGTCAAACTTTCTCAACGTAGCCCATAGGTGAGGTAAGTTGAGCAAGGATAGGGGACTAATTGAGCAGTTGGAAAATCTAGCCAAACGATGGCTTCAATGTGTACTAGGCATAAAATAAAGTTACTATTTGACAATCCACTTTTTATTTATAATCTTTTAGTGACATAACAGTGAAACAAAAAATAATATTCCATTCAGTACTAAATAGAACCCACAAAAAAATTGCTTTTAAACTTAATATTTGGAATATAATTAGTTGTTCTATTTAAAAGAAGATTTTTACCATTTATGTAATTATTAATGAAAGTAAAATTAAAAAAGACATTTATAAAACATGATGAACTTCTTCGCTGTCGTTGTCGCTGTTACAATTCATGCAATTGCTAAACTAACCCCAGGAGAATAATTGAAAGAAAAGTGAGATTATGAAAAAAAGGTTTCTGTTAGAAGTTTTTTTCTAAATATCAAAAAATTACGAAAATTATTAAAAATCTAACACTTATCTGGTTTAATATAGATAATATTTGACCCGTATAGAAGAAATAATAGCAAACACAACTTTTACTTTTTATTTGCAAAATAAGGAAAGCGTGCCCCTACGTCACTCGGTTGACAGATCGTAACTGGGTGGTGGCTGGGGTTGCAAACTTTTATTAGAAGAAATAGAGAATATCCAATTTTAAAGGAGGTAAATAAAGAGTACGGACTTATATAAAGGAGTGTCATGTATTGAACATTTTTAAAAAGGTATTTTTTGGTACTTTTTGCGGCACATAACAATTTTTCATTGCTTTTAAAATAATTATACGACTCTAAACATTCTAACTCTGAGTTTACATAGATCAGAGCTCATTTTTAATTCAATGAAGCCCTGTTCCTCTCTTCCCGCCACTTTACATTAATGATTTAGAAGACTTTTTCAGTAAAGGTTAAAGTGGCGAGAGCAGAAAGTATATAACTTACAATTTTTTTTAAATAAACAAATTCGTCAAGACATTTTTTAAAAATAACCTCAAAACAAACAACTTGTCACGTGACAGTGACATTGACTTTAGATTAGTGGCTGCGTTTAGAAACGTCCAAGTGTAGCTTGGGGAGTTGGAAATACCAACAGTAAATAGTCGACTTTTTTGGTTACGATAATAGGTATGCATTATATATGGATGACTAGCACTAGTATAGTAAACATTGTGTAAAAAGGAGTATTTTAGCGTCCTCTATTAGTGTTATGGATTATAGAGTAGGCCTACATGATATAGAGTACAATACTCTATTTAAGAGTACGGTTGGCAACCCTAGTGGTGGCGCAATAAGTTTGTCTTCCCTTACCGCTTCTTTTCTCCATTTGATGTTTTATCGTACGATGTATAGTTTTTGAGATATTTCGATTGCCCAATTTACCCCTAAACTCACTAGCCCCATGATACCCCAACATTTTTTGTGCTTTTTACCATTAATGAACAGAGCATATGAGGGTAATACCTTGAAGGAGAAATAGGTTAAATAAAAAAATTGTTTCCGTGGATGTTACTCTTGCTTATGTCGTTATTTTTTAAAATTTCGAAGAATTGTTACAAATATTTAATGTAGTAAAGCTTATTTATATTTATACAAAGTGTAATTAAAAAAGGTAAACACAAAATAACCTTTATCAAAACCTTATGTAGATAAATAAGTGTGATAAGAAGAGTGGTAAATCGGTATTTTTTGGGTGTGTCTTTCTTTTGTTTTTACTTTTCCAGTAACAACAAACAATACGGCATGTAAATATTGATCTTTTAAGTTAATTGTTGGCTTTTTTGTAATATGAAAGTTAAATCTAAAAGGGATTACATTTAGAACCCCCTTTAGCGGAGAGGAACAAATAAAGAGCCTGTCTTGTTTATAGATCTGTAATGATAAATTATCAATTTGTTGTAGTCACTGAAAATGATTATTGGTGAAAAAAATACTTGCTCTACTGTATTTTTCAGATGAAATTAGACATCCGATTTTTAAAATAAGATATGGGTGTACTTGATTAAATTAAAACACCCAATATCTTATAATATATTTCTACATTTGATAGATTCTAGAGAAATTTTATAAAACCCAACTAGTGCCCTAAAACGAAACCACTACATTCTTAATATAAAAAACAAACTTCATGTAATTTTTGTACGGTCAAAACTTTCATCCAAAAGTTTCTTTGGCATCCTCATATATTTAAATTATCCATGTGTTTAGGATCTCTAAATCCAATCCAATAACCCATGGTTTTATTACTTAGGTCGTCCACATTATTTATTCCTCAAGTATTATATGTGATCTAAGACTTCATATACACAGTTCGCAGAATGTTAAAAATGTTAAAAACTCCAGATTAAAACAGACACGAGCACTACCTTAATTCAAATTTGTATTCAATTTAATTCAATTAAAAAATATGTGTTTTAAAGATATGATTTGTTTTATTTTTTGATATATGATGAGAACCTTTGAAATGCAGTTTAAAATTTTACATCGTATCCAATTTCCGTTCGATCAGGCGCTAAATTCAAAACAATTTAACATTGACGATATTGGAAAAAAAATCCTGTACTTTATTTTGCTCTTGACGTCTTAAATCAAATATTTACATCCTACAGAGCTTTCTACCATCGCTTGATGTTTACTGACTTTCGAAAAATGCTTACGAATGTTTATTCTATCAGTTAAATGTTTACAAAATGAAAGTAAGACAAGGAAAAATGTCATGTCATAACAAAAGATATTTATTCCAAGTTCTGAAAAACAGTGGGTATTTTTCCGGATGTTTATTTTTTCTTATTTTGTTTTTCGTCAACACACCAGACCTTTAAATAATATTTACTAATATCTAACAGCTAGTAATTATAAGATGCTTTCCATAAAAGTAAAAACAATTTCTTTTAATTGTATTATTATTAAAATGCAAAACAACCATTTATTTCTTCTTCGAGGTACAAACGACCTGTTTTACGACTATAGTCTGGTCAACATGTACCTTTTTGGAAGAAATTTTTGTCTATTCCCTGAAAATTACGATGAAGATGTCTGGACGATATACATTTATCGATATTGCCAAGATATCGCTATTTTAAAAAGATTATATCGTTATTCAATGACCTAATGTTTTTTTTAAATCTCCCCCCCCCATTGCTTAGAAAAGGTAGAGAATAACGAAAGTAATCGGCCTTCCCCAAAAAAGGGGGATCTAATTGTCACCAGACGGTGTATTATTTTTTCTGTTATATGTGAATTAAAAGTGACCTTCGATATACCCATATTAAAGATATATAGATAACCTTCGCAGTCCTGCTGATACACTTTCAATCTTTTCATATTTTAATTGTTGGCTGGAACAACATTGGATATTGCAAAGTGCAATTTGGAAAGTAGAGTCTAAAGTCTGAAGAAAATGGCACATTCAACGTTGTTCCATTATACGATCATTAAATACGTTACGTTACAACCAGAAAATTTAAAAAGTGGTCCTTAAACCGATCCAGCACTGTCTAGCGGTTATTTTGAGAACTTAACCCTTAATATTTCTATATAATGGGTTACAACAAATGTTATTCAACCTTTAAAAAACAATATTAAAAAAGTTACATCCAACCTTGATCTTATTCATTTAATTAAAAGGCTTATTAAAACATCTTTTTTCTGAATTTGTGGGTACATTCATTCATGCAGCATAATATTTAAAAACGATCAATAATATATTTTTCTACCAAACAACAATTACAATTAGCCTTTGTGCGCGATATGTTACTTATAATTTTATAAAATTCTCCCTATAGCTTGGAAATATTTTTTTAGGTACTTATTAAATAAAAGTCGGGGGTGTATTTTAAAAAGGCTGAGTAGGCTGAACCGGGGTGGAAATATTATGAGGGCAAAAACGTTAATTTTAAAAAAAAAATGTTATCGTAAATTATAATGATATAATTCATGATTTTGCAGAAAAAAAGGTTTGAAGAAAAATGTAAATATATAGGGTTTTGCCTATAATTAAATAATACATAGTTAAAAAAAATACTTACTTGTTTTACCGTTTTAATTTATATTTTGTTTTTATATTATGAAATTTGTTTGTTTTAAAAAAATGTTATTTCATTTTCTATATGATCTACTTTTGTTAAATTTGTTTATTAAATTTTTATAGAATTACTATTGAAGTTTACATTTTTTAATGCTTAATTTTTAGTTCAAATGTCCAAAAATATTGTCCCTTGGGCGGAAAAAATTTGAGCCTATGGACCAAAAAATTTCCCCCGAAAAGTCCCAGTTCCTTTTTTAAATTACAGTTTTTAATATCTTTTTTACGGTGGCGTAGATAATTTTATTTTCGGGGGGGGGGGTTAAGTACATAATAAATAGAGATAACCGCTAAACAGTGCTGGATCGCTTGAGGACCAATTTTTCAAATTTTCTGGTTGTAACGTAACGTTGGATTTTAATGAAAAGTATTTAATATAATGAAACAACGTTGAATATGCCATTATTTTTTGTCAGAACAAGGAATAATGATAGTCTTATATCATTCTATTGTCCTTCACTTACTTTAAGAAGAAAGATTGTAACATATACATAATTAAGGTACATGATAGCGTTTTTAAGTAGACTCAAATCAATAATAAAAACAGTAAACTCGTGGTCTATCGAACCAAGAAAACAACACAATCTAGAGTCGCATTATTTATTACTCAATCAATCATTTTGATAATTGACAAAATACTTTAGCAAAAGATGCTGATGGAATGGGGAAATTATTCAAAAAATTGGGGTTTTTTCTCGTTTGAACCAGTCTAATTAACGACATTTGTTATCTTGTAAATACCTTAATTAAAGTTATCTATCAACAATATTTAATTTTAGCACATGTCTATAAACCATATCGCTTTATCAATTTAAACTTTGAGGACGCTTGCCGCTGTATCTAATTTAAATTTTATATCCATCCTTCAAAACCTAATTCAACAAAAAAAATTACCATCTGCTATTTGTTTGGCTGTCTTAAAAAAACCTACCTATTATAAAATTTAATCCTTAGTAAAAAGGGGAAATTGGGAGTTGGATGGAATGAACATACGTAGACAAAAAATAAGCCTTTTATTGAAATCTGAGGTCAGTTTATCCAAGCTTGAAGTCGTAGTACCTAACAACGTGCGTCGAGTATGAAAAAAGCAGTCTTCCCACTCTAGACGTTGAGTTCAATAAATGAAAAACAAAATAAGAAAGTTCTTACTTCTTTCTTCTCAGTAGACCCTGCTCTGCAGCTAGGACGTAACTTCTGGACTGAATAAGAAGTACGACAAATGCTCATTTTAATGCCCCCTAAATCACGCCTGGTTTGAGATCTCATAGATAAATGTAGTTATTTTTTTTGTTTAATAAGTAAAATTCTGCCTGCATTTTAGATTCTTAGATAATGACTTTAGAAACTCTGTTTCAATCTTTTTTTTTTGTTCAATGAATAAAATTCTGACAACATTCTTGATTCTCAGATAAAGACTTCAGAAACTCAGTTTCAATTAGATTGCAAAATTCCAAAATGCCCCCTAAATATACGATAACACGGCCCTGATTGAAAATATTTCTTTACTTGTGTCCTAAAACATACCGAATTTCAGTTTTCCTCGCCCTCAAGTGCCCAATAATTTTAATGACTTAATGAGTCAGTCACTCAGTCAGGCAGTCAGTAGTATAACGGGCGATTTTCAAAATCTATGTGTATTTACATGACAAATTTCATACCTTTTTTGGAACGATATCAAATTGGTGGGGGAAAAATGTTTCGTGAATTTAAACAATTGCATGGGCCCTTATAGACCTTTGAAAAGGCGTTTTTAAAAATTGGGCACTTTTATTTTTGTACTTTGGCGAAAATGGGGGTTTTCGGTAACAAAAAAATTTAACAGATTATGTCGGGATGGACGTACGCCAACAGTTTTCTTAGAGGAAAATAAAAAAAACACATAAGATCAATTAAACCAAATTTTGTCTGACAAAATATTTTTTTTTCCATGAGAATATAAGAGTCAACAAGTTCTTATAAAGTAAAAATGAGAAAAATATTTGATTTTGATAATAGATATCTTATTTCCATTAAATTGTAAGCGCCATTGACGTGTGACTGTGTGAAGTTTTGCCAAAGTTAAAATCTTTAAAACACATAAAGGCATAAAAAGGTAAGGTTTTTTTACATTATAGATAATGGACTGATCCTTGTTTGCCGAAAAAGTCATATTTTTGTCAGGCGCGACATTTTTGACCGACGCCATTTTTAACAAGTAGTTTTTATTTGTACTAATATTTTTTAGTCCAGTAACTAAAGACCTGAAAGTACCCAAAGCTGTAAATAAATCAGACAAAAAATAAAGATCACCTTGAAATCTATAAAAATGGTCCTTACCATTTTTTTCGCAACACCAATATTTTTATAGATGTGGTTGTAGGCTAAAAAATGCAGATGGGCAAAACAATTTTTTATCAAAACGCAAGAAAGCTGGTGAAGGAAATTTTCTGAGATCATTGAACACCAAGGTCTATTATAAAAAAACTAAATAACCAACCAAAAAAAATATCAAAAATTAATGGATACTCCCAAAATATTTGAAAAAAAAATTTTGCCCCTTTTTTTTTTAAATTCTAAAAAAAAGTCGAATGGACCCACTCATATGCAATGATTGGTAGGGGTTTTCCCCTTCCGATAAACTTTAAAGGATTAAAAAAGTACATTATTGGGTAATGGAAAACCCTCCCCGCTTATAAGTGAATCCATGAAGATAGCGACATTCTAGCGGGGGGGGGGAGCGAAATGAGGGTTTTTGGGTTTATTCCACAAGGTTAAACTTAGAAGATTCTGGGGGAAACCGTATAAAACCGTGACGTATCGGTGTTATTCTAAACGTTTGATCTCTAAATTTATTTACGCTTTGTCCCTTATTTACTGGACTATTTTACAAAAATTTATTTTTTTTTTAAAAATGGTTATCTTTGTATATAATTTGTTATAGTTTTATAATACTTCTGACAATGAAATTAAATAAAACCCTTAACAAAAATTATCGGGCCCAAAAAAATTTAGTTATTTTATTTTAAAAATAATTAGGAATTTTATTAAGCAATTTTCCCTTTTCCAAATTTTAAAAGTGCGTGTGAAAACTATCTAGCTGGCTTCTACTCTTATCTTAAAACCTAAGAGCTACGAGATTCAGTTAATTTTATAAAATAATTATTAATTGTTGTAATTTTTACTTTTCATATTTGAAAAAAAAAAATTTTCCCAAAAACAATTTTTTTAAAATAAAAACTTATAATTTTACCAAACATTTTTTTATGAACTTTAAAACATTTTTTTTTAAAATTTTTTTTTTTTGTTATCAAATTTAACGGGGGAATTTGGGGGGGGCATAAGAAAAAACCCCTTAATAATTTTTAAACACACTTTCCCAAAAACCCTTTAAAAAAAAAAAAAAAAATTTAATTTAAAAAAAAATTTTGTTATAACTTTATCGTCCCACTCAGTACCAAGTAATAAATTTTTTGATTAGTTATATCCTTTTTTTTGTTTTTGTTTTGTTCCATCCGTGACAATGTAGGAATTGGAGCAAATAAGTTTTTTTATTGACTTAATTTATTTCATTTTTTTCTACGTAGTAGAATTTTTCCTGGGTATTTGATTTTGTGTTTAAACTGTTGCGACCTAATTTGTTTTTTTTTTGTTAGTAATTTTCCTTGGGGTTTTTTTAAAAAACACTTGGTGATAATATAAATTTTCATTAAAGCAATATTT